>CAKAKR010059557.1:103372-117561 GCA_916700685.1 Adelosebastes latens | reverse complement strand
TAAGCCCAACCATGATGTTTTTCCTAAACCTAACTAAGTGGTTCTGTTGCTTAAACATAACCATGACTGTTTCACGGCAACGACATGGCGTTTAATGACAAACGAAAAGCCTAAAATGAGTTATCATGATACACAGAATGTCCTTAACATGTTGTGCTGAGATCCATGAGATCAGGTTGATGAAACACACAATACCCTTCAACTGCAAACTTCTGTATCTTTTTTGGAAATGTAGCCTAATGTTAAAGTCGAAGTTGAGAGTCTTTGATGCAACTGCTAGATGTTGAATGTTTTAATGATTTTAGTGAAAAATGCATCTGTTTTGAATAAGGAAAAATGCTGACAAGAAAAAAAATATGCATTATATTTCCTCAGATATTTATCTTTCGACAACTGACGTTATTTAGCCTAATATGGAGTCGTCGTTATATCTGCATTAGTTGGTTAATGAATGCTGCTCATGAAACCTTGTGGGTCCTGCTGGTGCTGTGTGTTCAGTCACGACTTGACTCTGAAGACAACCATCCCTAAGCAATAATTACTCTTATTTAATATCAAATATAATAATGTGTTATGGTTATGGTGCATGTCAGAGTGTTGGAAATCAATATTTCACGTGTTTGCATAGACTGAAATTCATAAGGGAATTTCATTATTCACAGTTCACAGCGTGGACATACTGTAGCTACAGAGGCACTGATATACTGGAATACAGAGTCACATTTAATATACAGATCAGAGGTTTAAATATTGTATGAAACAAAATATTCTAAAGATGGGAATTTATTTCTTTTTTTCTTTTAAAAGCAGATGAATTTGCAAAGTTATCAGTGTTTATTTAAAAGAAAAATGGAAATCAAATAAAAAACAACAATTGTGTCAAAATAACATTTTAAAATATGATATGCAACACAAACAATTTGTAGATTAACTGTGCATAATTTGACAGTCATTTGCCTTTCCTCCTCACTTTCTATTTTATAAACTTTTATTTTTATAAATTGCTCTTACAAGTTTTATTCTGTTTCTGTTTTAGATTTGTGCACATATTATAATATTGCTTTTTTTCCATTGCAACCTTTTGTTGTTTTGTTGCTTTTGTTGATGATATTTTACTCGCTGTTCACTTCAACTTGCACAGCACTTTGGTCAACTTCAGTTGTTTTTAAACGTGCTAAATAAATAAACTTGACTTGACTATTAGAAGAAACATTTTCTGAGCCGTCAATGTCTAAATTTAATGCAATGACCAGTAACTTCTTGCAAGTAGAATATATTTTGTGTGCATGGAGACATTTGACTCAAAATTGGTTTAAACCAATCTGCTCCTTGTAGAAGTTGGGTTTTTGAGTGAAATTTGGTAAAAACATTGTATATACCAACATAATTTATATGATTTCCATTAACAATGTTTTTACAAATGGTTGTTAGGTAGCACTCTGTGATGTGCGACATGTACTGTAGGCTTTGGGACACTATGAATAAAAGAGACCCTTTGTGCTGAAAATATTCATTGTTGAGGGTGCATAATGTCCATTTTTTCTGAATTTGTTGAAGCATACAAATACTCTCTCTAGTGTGAGGCTGCAGCTTTTTTCTGAACACTGCTGCTGTCGTCTCCATCAATAGTTCATCGTCGGCTCAGTCAACTGTGGGCTTTTATTCTGCTCTTTTGGCCTGCGGGACGTGTTTCTTTGTAGCACTGTAGATATGGATTGAGAAGATATCTCCTCTCCATTGTCTTGGAGGACAAAAACTGTCACATGTCTGAACTGTGCAACGCCCCGATAACAAAGCTGCCCATTCACTCTCATAATCACTCTGGCAATAGAAAAGAGCAATTCTCCTCTTCAGCATGACCCCTCAGGCTGCTATTGATTCTATCATTTCAACCTCCAGGGAGTCAGCGAGGCGACATGACTGCAGCGATGTCACACTAACTGTACGTGTGATTGTATGTGAAGTGTTAGCAGCGCTGAGTCAGTGATAGTCTGAAGGCCTATGGAGGGATTGACCTTTACAGCAAAGGGTTGTCTCCACTCCACAATCTATTCCTGTCGATGTGTTCTCTGGCAGCCTGGCAAACTTCAGGGCAGTGAGGTTGTATTAAATGTCTGACAGGAGGTCAACCTCCTCGCCCTCGGGCCTAACCCTCTCACCACAAGCAAATAAATTACCAAACTGCACCCTTGAACCGGTGAAAGGCAGCCCCGCCCTACACCATCTGCATTAAGATACTGTACGTTCTGTTCAGCACGACAAACCAAGGACTGATACGTTGCACAAATAACATGCAATGATTATGGGAGAGAGAGAGAGAGAGAGAGAGAGAGAGAGAGCATTCAATTTCATAGGTTACTTGGCCCAGCCAAGAAATAGTCTGGTACGTAACCCCCCAATAAAACAGCTTTGGCCAGAGCCTGTTTTCCTGTGTTTCTAGTCTTTATGCTAAGTTAGGATAATTGGCTACTGGGGGCTACTGGGGGTACCTTCATATACAGTATGTTCAAAATGTTGAACTCTTAACTTTCTTAAGTCAGCTTTCCCTTGCTTATTCAACGTGATCTTGGGCTTGAAGCCTCGACAGCCTTTTGCGTAGTATCTTGACGCAGACGGTTTGCACATGGTTAACGTTGTGAAACAGTTGCAGTTAGGTTTAGGCAACAACACTACTTGGCTAGGGTTAAACAAAAAAACATCATGGTTTGGATTAAAAAATGGAAGCTTGTAACGGAAGTTAAGCTACAGACGTAACGTCATGCGACTCAGTGCCATAGCAGCACGTGATATAATGTCGTCAGTAAAAAATCACAGTTTCTCACAGGACACAAACACCCGTCCGCTGAGTAAAAGTCCTGTTTGTTTGTCCCATCCACCACAACATCAATTGCTCTGAGCGTCTAATACTGACATGGATGGGTTTAAATTGGAGTTAGTTGAAAGCCTGATGTGTCTCATAGAGACGCTAAAGGGTGCCTCAGTTCGTCGGTATCAAGACGCCGAGGGCCACGGCCCAAGTGTCGGTATTTGACGCCCTGGTGGTGAGACCAGGCTGGTTTATTATATCATGGAACAACAACTGCAAACTCAAATTAATTAATCTTAAAGTAAAGTAAATCTTAAGTATGCATACTGACTCTCACTCTTTGTAGCCTAATCCTTAACTATGTTGTAGAGTTGACATTGTACTGCTTCAGTAGGTGACAAACTTAACAGGCGACTTCAGATTTAGTAGTGGAACTATTACTGAATACCTTTTTCCTTGGTAAGGCTATCTGTGGTGTTGAATCCAACAAGCTTACTCACATTACTTTTAAGGTTTGGTGTCATGATTATTTATTCCGCATGACTTGCTCGTTTCCCATTTTGCGCTAACAAAGAGAACAAGTGGCTAGTTTACTGGGCACCGGGGAAGGAAAAGGACCAGAGTGACATTTTACGAACGCTCCCCTCTGGAGTATAGTAGTTTGAATTTCAAATAAAAAGTCCCAGTTAGCAGTATAGAATTGGGAAACACTGAATACTAATCTACGCCTGAGATTCATCATCTACTCCAAAAACTTCCCTTGAACCTCTTATGTTCGTCCCTTTAATTCATCACATCTTCTTTTTGTTCAAACAGCTGCTTGTATCTCAGACACACGATGTTCTCCACACATGTCAACACGATTCCTCATTCCTGAGTCTGTTTGATTTTCTAGTCTTGTGGAGGTGTTTGGAGATGTAGGGGTTATGTTAAAATTAGCACCTTAATTTTATTTGAGATGGTTGTCAGTGATTCATTAAACCAGCTTTGTGAGCAGACCAATTTCATGCCTCTCTCCGTCGCTGCCAGTGACACATTTAACCGTCCCCAAAATTGAGGCACTTGCCATCCAATTCACATCTGCAAACTAATTAGAGCTCCATTGTGTCAGCTGGCTTCTTTTCCTTTTTTTTTTTTTCAGAGTTTCTCTCTTTTCAGTGTCTTACAGGAGATATATTTGCTCAGGTCCATAAACTGGTCTTCAGTTACTGAGCCTCCCCTTTTGTTAGCTTCTCACACAGCACGCACATACTGTTAAACTGAGAAAATGCTATTAGCAATTCCTCAGACTGTGGAAGCATGCAAGCTAGGGCCCCTTTCCTTTGCAACAAATTGTTGAATTATTCTGGTATGGATAAGAATAGCACAGGAGAAATCCCCCCTGAAGCACTGGGAATAGATATGGAGTCAGTTAGAGGTAGTATCTGACCTGTAACCCCCCTGTGTCAGTAATAATGGTTCGACCTGTTTTTTTGTATGCCCGCTGCAGCTCTTTAGGTGAGAACGCTCCAGGAAGCTTCATAAAGCTTTTTAGCAGTCAGCAGAAGTTCACACTCCCACCCACGGCAGCCCGGCAGCCTTTTCTCAACACCCACATCTCCCGGGCCTGTGTACCTTCACAAAGGTTCACAGTGAGCACCGAGCAGCTCAGAGACCTTCAGCTTTAGCGCCGAGCTCCTCTATTCATGTTTGAAAAAGAAAAGAAGTCTGCGTTTCTTAGACCTACAGAAGAAAAGGGCAAATAGCTATGATCTGTTACAAAGTTCCTTTCTAAATTGCTTGTTGCGCACAAAACACTTTCTGCTGTCACACAACTCAGCTTTAAAGTATTGATCTGCCGCACCGCAGCGATAAATTGGTATGCTTTCACAGTGCGAGGTGTCAGGGGCTGTTTCATTTCTCCGTTTTTATGGCCAGCTAAAAGAATCTGATGATCTTTACTGTCTTTTCCTTTGAGAGGAGTGACTCACATTTGTCTTGTTTTGGGTTTCTACTAGAACATGTTTACATGCTTTAATGTTCAAAAAACACATTATTTTTCTCATCCTGTCTGTCTAAGTATACCTGTATTCACCCTCTGTCTGAAACGCTCTGTTCTAGCGCCTTTCTCTTTAAGCCCGCCTCCTGAAAAAGCCCAGTCTGCTCTGATTGGCTTGTGAGAAAAATATGGTACACCTTTGTAAAGGTAGCTCTCAAGCTGTGGACGATATATTCTAATGAGCCTGCATGTGACACAGGAAGGGGAGCCAAATCTGAATGGCTTGTTGAATCAAAGGTTTTCTGATCTAGACAGCCCACAAAAAATGACTGGGTTGTCTTATTTCACAGTTTCTAAATGTATGTGCACATGCACTGAAAAGGTGAGTTTTTCATGATAAAATCTGATACTATTTGCCTTTTAATGAATAATGTTTTATAAATAAATTGTTGGGCTTCAGTGTAGTATAGATGCAACACAAGTGAATGGTTTTTGGTGCTTATACAAGACTGAAATAACATACATGTAATTTCAATTTAAAGTCTTGTCGTTTTATATTTAGGGTTGCAAATCCCACTCCCACTCCCACTTATCTAACAAATAACTTCACAAAAGTAAATGCTGCAGGCAAACTTTGTGTGTGTGAGTGTCCACAAAGTGCATGTGTGCTTCACCACACACGGGGGATATATAAAAGGCCAGACTGGAGCCCGCTGTGGACAGCATATTCAGCCTTTGAAAGCTTAGAATGAGGATTGGGGAGTTGATTCCCCAGAGTCATCACCTGAGCTCAGGAGTTTGCTGGGAGGCAGTTGAATCGTGCCATGACTCAGCGCTGAAGGGATATACAGCTACAGTAATCTCAAGACAACAACAAAAAAATGTCCTGGGGGCTCCACCCTAAACAGAGCTGAAACTCTCACTGAAAGCATTCAAATCTGTAAAAAAAAAAAGTGAGAACAGCAGTCTGGCCTAGTGTCAGGATGAAGTTATGAAAAGTACACCTGCATGGCCCATCTGCATGATTTAGCAGCGCAGGGACCTCAATCAATGGTGCTTTTCCATTCGTACAATGTAACCTTACTTATCACAGCTAGGCAAAAAGACAGATTCCAAAGATCAGGTGAACAGCTTAACCACTGTGTTAAATAAATGCACGAGGTATATTAAATTCTAGGTAGCCATAGAAACTGTAATTCTCGCTCATGCAACAAAAAGTCTCACTGGTGAATTCACGCACCTAAACATGGGTTCAAATGATGACAAACAACCTGAGATATCCCTCCTCTGTTGCTCTTCTTGAGGTTTCTTCAATTTTCTTTACCGTTAAAGAATTTTTGGGGGGAGTTTGTCCTTATCCAAATGAAACGTCTAAAGACAGAGGTTGTCCTATCATGTACAGACTGTATTTGTGATTTGTTCAATTGGGCTGTATAAATAAAATTAGCTTGACTTGACTTGCAGTCATGCAACACCAGCAAGAACAGACTGCACATTTTGTGGCCAATGTGCAATAACTTTGGCTTCGCATTTTGGCGTTTCGAGCCTGATCCCGGTCTACTGCATGACCAAATCAAAACATTTCTTTCTCAGTAAGAGCTGACAGTGTGCGGTAGTTTTCTACCGTCTTTGGTCCTGATCACACTGAAACACGTCACTAGAAACGTATCGCCGGCAAAACCATTGTTTTCCCAAGGTACGGAGCACCTGGAGTGCGCTCCTCTCTTGCACCACGTTTTTCTAGCGGCTTTTAGACATGCAGAAAAGATTAAATATTCTCAACTTCCTGCTGAGTCGCACCACTCGTCAATGTCACACCGCTTCCTTCCTGTTTTGTAGATGTAGTAGGAACAGTGGGACAATGGCAAGCAAACAAAAGGTTGCTATTAGTGGTATTTAATTACGATGAACCACATAATTCAAGGTCGCCCCATTATTATTATAGTGGTAAGAGCTTGATGACTGCTTCCGTTAATCACATTTGATCTCTCGGTTGCTCACACAGCCCGTCTCCAGGCACATCACGCTGTTTTGCCGACACACTTTGCCAAAGTGTTTTTTGATGCCTGAAGCGACAGGTCTCAGTTTGATCATGGCCTTTTGTCCAACAGGTGTGCATTAGAAAGTGCTCAATTAAATGCAGTTGAGTTTGGTTTAATTGGCATATCAAACGTCCATGTCTGCCGGATCAAAACCTGCAACCACTTTGCTGTTTACTCTTATTAAAAACACATCAGGAATGCACCACAGGAAATTGGAAAATCTGGACGCTCTAAGCCACAGTTTAAATGTGGCCTCCTCTGTTTGTGTTCACCTGTGACTGTTTGCCTTGCTGGCACATCTGCCATCATTTCCTCCTGCTCTGTGGTCATTTTATGTCTTGCTCCTGTTGCTCTGTCCGGAGCAGTGAAGGAGGAATTTCCCTGAGGCAGATGGTGGATGACGTAGCCCTGATCTTATCAGTAGAGTCAGGCTCTCTACTCCCCACCTTAACCACCCTCCCTTCGTCCACATGTCCCTCTCCCCTGGCAGTTCAACGCTATCAGGCCACAAACTATTAATCCACAGAGACCATACGATGTCGTGAGTGCATACATTTTCAGCATGGCTTGGCCCAGTAGGAATCAAACCACAGAAACCTTGGCAGTGTTTGGGACTCAGGACTGTTCGGAACACTCGGCATATGACGGCCAGCAGGACATGAAGCTCGGACCGTACGGACTGCAGAAAGAGCATGCTTATAGCGAACCATGTGGAGAAACATATAGAAACTATCTGTAACACAGCAGTGAGTCAGGAAAATGTATTGATTGATTTGTGAATTCTGTGCATAATATCAACTGCTTTCAATGTAAACTGAAAACAAACATTGCAGAAGTCATCAGCTCAGTCTTTAGGATCCACAGTTCTGCTGGCTTTTGTTCTTGCCAATTAATCAGGGAGTGATTTACACCTGGGAGGCCAGGTGACGGCTGTTAACACCAATTAACTGCTAAGATGGAAAGCAAGCTGTGGATTTATCTGTAAAATATAGAGGAGGAGATTTATCATTCATCATAAATGTTGTGTTTCGTCTCGATCCAATGAAAACCATTTTTCCAAATTTGATGATTTTTGTATTTTCAGAGAAGTTGAAGGATTTTGTGTTTCGTCTTTGTTTGATAAAAGCCTTTAAACTCTAAAGGTGACCTCACCTCATAAAACTTTTTTTGTAATTATGCATAGTCACTAAGTTTCTAGACACAGTGACATAAAAAATATAATCGTGTGTCATCTTGTGTGTTAATTGTTCAGATATCTCTGAGAGAAAAGCCTCTAAACTCTAAAAGTGACCTCACCTCATAAAACTTTCCTCAAAAAACCCTTTGGAGTATGTAAATATGTACTGTCACCAAGTTTATAGACACAGTGACATAAAAAAATACATTCTCTAATTTTGTGTTATGTGTTCCTGTTAAATGTTACAATATATTTCATGAGCAGAGCATGTGGGCGGAGTTTAGTGGTGAGAATTTCCGCCCCTCACTCACGGAGCTGTTCGTTCAAATTGCTCACCGCTTGCTCCAACAAAAGGAACAAGCTGCGTTGTATTTTAATTAAGGCTGTAGGCTACCGAAGGTCTTTTTCGATGCTTCTATTGAGGTTTTCAGATGAAGCTTCGAATGTCTGTCATATTTTATGACGACATCACCCTAAAAAAAATTGAATAAAGTGATTCATCGGATTAAATGAGCCAGTTTTTTTTTTAATTAAATCAACTTTCTTTAATGAATAACTTGTCAGTTTAATTTGATTGCTGCTAGAATCCCCAGTCAATAAAGGTTCATCCATTGTGTGCAGCAAGTAGGAGAGCAAACTGTTTTTTGACTGCAGTGAACATGACGGTTTTGAAAGGCTAAACGCCAAATAATATGGATTGAAGCAGAATATTTAGTCTTTTTTCAGTAACTGTTGACTTTTGGACTTTACAACGCTCTGGAGTTATTGGACATATTTGAATCACACAAGTCTGAAACAGTCCTATGTAGCCGCCATGCTGCTTCGAACTCATGGCATTAGCGGTACCGGAGCAAAATTGGAGCGGGAAATAAGGCAACGCTCCAACTCCAAAATATAAAAGATACGCTCTGCGCTCCATCCAATAGTACTCCACTCGCGCTCCCTGCTTGTTCGCACTCCTATCACATGCTCTGTTCTTGACTGATCTTCAATGTGGGCATATACATACATTTATCCAATCAAATGTGATTTGGTGTACAAGCTAACACAGTGTAACCCAGTGTATAAAACAGCACCTCACGTTGATGCTCTGTGTCGTCATAGTAGGACGTGTTTGTTTGGATGTCAACTGGCAAAACTTTTGTTTACATTTGTAAAGAATGTGGCTGAGGTAAAACTAATCCATTCTGTCCTCCAGTGTTTGCTATATATTGCCCACATTTGAGTGATCCAATCAAATGCAAAGGACACTTCATCAATACAGATGATAATGTTGGGAAAAAGCAACACCGTAACAGCTTTGTTTTCAGGTTAGGAATCCTCCAGAGCTTTCAGTAACAGCGAGGATAGAAGCAGCAGCCTCGCTGTGACCTTGAGTGAAATCTCAGTGGGCTGCTGCACATCTTTGATCCACACGGCTTTCAGCTCGACCTTGTGCCATATTTCAAATAAAGTCACTCTGAATCCTCCTCGCTTTGAATCCTCCAGACCCTCCCCATCCTTCTGACCCACAGCAGCACCGCCAACACCTCTGGATGAACACGAGTCTGTAGGGTGACGATACACACACCTGCAGAGGCAGCAGACGGTAGAAGTGTTCTGATTAATGATCCAGCAGACCGCATGGAGCCACAGTTTAATGGACCTACAGCAGCTCAGCCTGCAGCAGACATAACTGATGACTCTTTTTGTGTTTGTTTTTCACGGAGAGGGTGTGTCTCTGTGTGCGTCTATGTCTGTATATGTGTGTGGGTTGACAGTGCAATTTAAGGGGAATCACTACTAATTTTCCAAAGTGTTGGTTGATGACGACGTAACTCAAGCGGAGGAGAGGACGCTCATTTTATGCCAAGGTGACATATTGAAGAGGGCGGCCATTTTGGATGCCGGTCAAGAAGGTGCAGTGAAGGTCATCTGTTGCTCTTTACCCTCGCCAAATAATTACACGTTGTTCTCTCTGGGCAGAGCAGCCCAGCATGTTGCATCAGGGAGCCAAGTGGAAAATTAGTGGTTATCTAAGGAAGTAGGACGTCACTAAGGTTATTTTAGGCAACAGTGGTTCCTTTATATAATCAGCTACAACTACAACTTGGTATAAGAACATTCTTCAATGCCTCACGGCCACACCCAATTTGAATTTATATACATTGTAGTGAGAGTAAAATAAAATAATTTATAATGCAAATGATAGTCTACGGTTAAATTAAAAACCAGAGAACAATATTGGAGCAGGACATGATTTCCATGCTTTTGAACATATTTTTGTTTATCTTTATTTGGCCGGCGTTAGCTGATGTTTCAAATTCAACTTAGCCAAACTAGCCCGGTTCCGGAAAAAAGTAAAAGTCCAATACATTTTCTTAATAGATAATGTTAGGTGACTGGCAGTTCGAGCACCTCCAAGTCTTGTATAGGCATAACAATGCAACCCTGTCTCCTAAAAATTACGTTCCCATACAACTATACTGCCTTCTCAATTAAAAAAATCTTGGTTTGGCTTTAAAAAAAAGTTTGTTACTGGACTTTGATTAGAAACATATTTGTGATACGTCAAAAACAAACATAATTCCGTAGAAAATATATTGACAAAAACTGTTTTGAAAAAATTTCTAATTGCAATTATTTTGACTGATATTGGAATTGCTTTGTTAAATTGTATGCACTGCTAACAGTAAGCTAAACCTAATCATTATCAGATTCTGGGTCACTTTTTGATGAATTCAACATTTCTGGTGTATCATTTTGTTCCAAATTGGACAAACATTGTCATCAGTCTTTAGGATTTCAGAGTCTTGCTGGCTTTTGTTCTTGCCAACTAATCGGGGAGTGATTTCCACCTGGGAGGCCAGGTGATTGCTGTTAATACCAATTAGCTGTTAAGAGAGAAAGCAAGCTGTAGTATTATCTGTAGAATATAGAGGAGGAGATTTATCATTAAAGGCAAACATAAATGTTATGTGTTTTGTCTCGATCCAATGAAAACCAACTTTCCAAATTTGATAATTTTTACATTTTTAGATAAGTTGAAAGATTTTGTGTTTTGTCATGGTTTGATAAAAGCCTCTAAACTCTAAAGGTGACCTCACCTCATAAAACGTGTTTGTAAATACGCATTGTCAATAAGCTTATAGACATCTTGTGTCATTGTGTGGGTTAATTGTTCAGATATCTCTGAGCTCTCTTTTTTTCTTCCTGTAAAATGTTAGAATATATTTCACGACTCATATTATAATTTGTTGAAACCTGCTAAATATTTGAATCAGTTTACTTTGAGATTCTGAGTCAGTTTTAGATTAATTTAATATTTTGGTGCAGCATTTTGTTCTAAATTGCAACAACCAAGCTTTCTGAATTTGCTCTGATTCGTGTCACTGACTACCTTCTCCTCCATAGCAGTAGCGGCTAAAGCTTATGGGTACTGTAGTATTTAAATTTGCCATACACCCCATAGTATCATTAGAGGCTCCTGTGTGTCTGTGCCGAGGAACGTTGAGCCGTTCTGCCTTTAAAAAATGTTTTCGCAGCTAAAAATCCAACTTTCAAACTCCCTGTAGCTCTCTGAGGAGTATCCTGCTGGGAACAGGAGCCTTTTAGTAACTTTCACACTTCAGTGGCTGAGCTGATTAACTATGTTGTGTATATATTTATATATTTATATTTCCATTTGGCCCTGAAGTCATACTGAACTTCTCTGTATTTTATTTGTTCAACTCTCCTGACCCAAACTAAACGGTTGTTGTTTGATGTTAAATCGTCATAAACGGACATCGGTCGCTGCAGCGATGTTGCGTAATGTAGGTGCAAATATTCAGGCCAACCAGATGAGTCATTTCCTCACAGCACAGTCGCTACAGAGCCAGAGAAGGAGCCCATTTGTGGTGTGCATGTGTGCGACTAATGGGATGCTCTGTGTCTGAACACGGCTGTGTTTTTTTAAAGCATACATGTGAATTACTTATTTTATTGCATTTGTCAACGTGTGTTCGTTTATGTGTTTGCAGTGTGCTTATGTTGCGGTGCATGTTTATGTTTATATGTAATTTTTAGTGGACAGGCACACTGTATGTTGTATATGTTTCATAATCACCATGAAAAGAGCAACAAGTTGATTTGTGCAGCCTGCTGCCCCCAGTACATCTGCAGAGGTTGTTGAGGTTGTTGAGCAACAACAGTGACTCAGTGATTTCTTGGCAAAACTCACTTCACGACCCAACTTGTGTAGGAGAAAACAAACTCTGCACTTTGTACCACTCCTGCAGCGGTCATTGATAACGTCACACCCCTTCGTGTACAGCAGCAGGCAGCGTCTCTTTGCATCAGGATCCTCCGGGCGGCTCAGCAGGCCACAACACATCACTGATTCCTGCAGCCCTGAGCTCAGGCAGCCCTGCCACTGCCAGCATGTGTGTGCGTATGCACGTCAAGTGTACAGCTGCTGACCCCTGCAGAAAGTTCTGGATGCTGCTGGCTTGACCGACCTGCTGTCCTGGCCAATTCTCATTTCGTCTGCCCTCCATCTGTGTACTTGTGCAAAGTCAACCCTCTGCCAAACTACAGACTAATTCAAACTATCACAGTGGGAAAAAATCCTTAAAAATTGACAGAATTCAAACTAAAATTGCTGTTTTTGTGTGTGAAATTGTTGCACACATATTGTCCTGCAATGCTTGCACACCAAAATGAACATGATCCTCCAAAAAAAGGGACACGTTTGAGGATCGTGGCTCAACATTGGCCACTTTCTGCCTGCTGTTTATCAAGCTTTCAAATTTGAAATTTGTTTGTAGGTTTCCAAAGTTCACATCCATGCTTGTTTCGTATCAGTTTTCTTAGTAAAAACAGTTAAGTACATTAATTTTGTACACTAATTGCCACAGTAGAGCACTGTCAGCATTAGGATACGTTATTGGAATAACTATTAGTAGGGGTGACCCTGAATAGTTGACCATTCGACTTTTCGATCTAAGGAGCCAGATTCGTTGCAGTGGTGGAAAAATGTGGCTATGAATCAATTTTACATAGAACTGCTTGGTTTCCCCCAATAAATCATGATATACACCCTATTTTGGTAGAAATATCAGCCTATTAATAATACTGTTAATAAAAATTTGAACTATGTCTGCATGAATAAATCACCATGACGTTGCATTATCCAAATTTCAGAGCAACATCTTGACGATAGCCTCAGAAAGACTAAATAACAACAACATCGGGCTACTGTTTCAAAATCAAAGAACATATTTATTAACCAGAGCACTCGCATAAGAACATACCACTATCAGAGCGCTAGATATATTTTGAATTTATGCAGCGATTCTCTAAAATCAGCAGCCAAAACTTCTATTTACAAACACACGAAAAGCAAACAGACTAAGAAATCAATCGCTCAATTTCAGTACTACGGACAGCATCGCACCTACAAAAACATACATACTTACACACCCTACACACAGACCATTACTCTGAAACAACATCTAAGCGATAGTCATCATGTTACTCACCCCATCTTTTTTTCTATACTATTTTCGTATGGATGAATAAAGCTTAAACACAGGGGAATCAGTGAGAGAGAAAAGAAAAAAAACACACGATGTGTCGAGCAGTTGATGATAAGCGAGACTTGACCAATCAGATTCGACTGTCATTCTTAGTCGGGGACACCTCTAACTATTAGCATGTACATTATTATGACATTTTTCTGTCATCATCATGCTGACCAATTCAAAAAGACTTTTCAACAGCAAGTTCAAGACTATACTGTTCCTAAATGTAAAATCTGGTTTGCAGCCAGACACACAACTTTATACTTTGTCACTATGACTTGAATAAACAGAAATATAGTAAACATACATGATAGCGAAGCCAGCTGACTGACTGACATAATCAGAAAATGTGTCTGATAACTCTAATAACAGGCTACTTCGAGGTCCATGTGACAGAAAACCAACTATCTGCACTTTGCACAGATCTGTTCTACAGTAGAAGGGACTGACGGTGGTCTGCTGAAAGTAGTGGTCTACAGTAGCAGCATCATCCATTATTTGTCAGAGATAGTGACTCATATCATGCCTGCACGAAACCTACCTTAGCTTCTCCTGTACATTAGTTGCTATAGTGCAGTGCTCTACAAATCACAAATGGTAGACCATTCATACTTGGTATTTCTTCTCATTAAATATCAAAAAG
>CAKAKR010059557.1:20250-93635 GCA_916700685.1 Adelosebastes latens | reverse complement strand
TTTTAGCAATAAAAGCCCTAAACACACTGACAAACACACACACATTGCTCTAACTGCCCGGCAGACTGAATCAATTCCTCATTTGTCCTTGCTTTTCTCCCTACATGTCACTGATAAGCTATGGCCGGTGGTTCTAAAACTGTGGTTTAATGACTCCAGCGGTCCTTGAAGTTTTTCTATGGGGTTTGGTCTGATTCACTACAGATTAAAGGACCACACAGGTGTTTTTGCATGCTTTAAACCTTTATCTAAAACCATATATTTTATATTTGTGCTTACCATGTCATAAACTTGACTCAATGATAACTGATGAGGAGATGAGGAAAACAACTGACTGCTTTCATTTTTTGGGGAAATTTGGCAACATTACAGGTCACCAAAATTCATACACTAAAACAACACAAACAAACACAGGACTTTCACCCAGGAGTCCGCTGTTCATGTCCCGTGTGAAACTAAACGTCAACGTTGACTTTTTGACATGCTGTTAGTCACGTGACTCGTTAGTATATGAGTATGTGAGTTATTAGTCAAGTTAACGGCAACTGTCATCTTTTTCTAACCCTAACTAAGTGTTAGTGTTGACTAAACTTGTGAAAACGGAAGTTTATTTTGAAAAGACACTATGCGTGTAACAAGCGTATTGACACGCCGTCCCTGATAGGTCCAAAACTGACGCTAGAGGGGTACCTATAGCGTCATATTTTGAATCTTATAGTCCACTGACCAAGTAAGGAATAATGTACAGCGAGCCGGTTATTGTTGTGAAATAAACCCTGACAGGGCGATGCGATATGATGAGGGGTTTATTTCAGAATAATGACCCGCTAGCTGTACATTATCCCGCTTATTACACTGCTGCTTACTTAAGAAATCAATATTTTGGCACAAAAACGGTCCGCCAGAATCCAAGAGCAGAACTGCGTCCATAGCAACGGTCTGTTATACATAGCAACGGTCTGCTATCAAGAAATAACATACCGTAGAACGCTGTGATTGACCAATCAGAATCGAGTATTCAACAAAGCCGTGTAATAAGCGTCGGTATTTGACAATTTGGGAGTGAGAATGTCACAGCTGACTATGGCCACATGTTGTGATCATACACATAGCTGTGCTGCACAGAGTATAAAAAAACATGTAGTTACCACTAGTAAGCAGCTCTAGGAATATGATTTGCCTGGGTGCAGTTACACTTAAATCTACAAGGTCAGTGGTGAACCAGCTAAAACAACCTGCATGGCCTTTCCTTATATCCCAGTTCAGACTCCTCAGATGAGCCATTCATCTTCTGAGGGGCCTTGACATCAAAAACTTTGGGAACTTCTGATCTATGACTTGCATTTCAAAGGCTGAAAGGGATGGATGACAGAGAGGAGCCCGGCCTCGGTGCCATGTGAGACGACCTTGCTCTTCCCGGTATAAAACAGACAGAATACAAATCACAGCCTAGATGGGAGCAGATGGAGTGTGAGTTTCGCCTCAGAGCGCACACAGAGAGGGAGAAGTGAGATAATAGCCCACAGCTAATCCACTGCACACTGAAAACTCATTACTCCTTAAGAAGAAAACAAAAAAAATCCTTGCTCCCCAAGACGGAAAGAAATACTGCTTAAGGTGAAGACCTCGACACAAACAGTCTGGTTCCCCTCATGTGTGAAATTTATTTTATGTACAGTTCAGCGGATTTGACTCGTTGTCTTTATTGACGGAGAGCTTTGTTGGAGCCTGTTGGTGGGCACCTGCACTAACACACACACACACACACGTCTTAATACATGATGAACTCACAGCTACTGTTCTTGACACAAACACAATACAGCCACAGAGACCAGCAGCATTAAAGCAACATATCACTGTGTTTGCAAGTTTTAGCTCCTTAACTATAAATCATGTAGACATTTTAGTTGACCTTTTTTTTATACAGACTATACAATTTTATATTTGTGGATGTATTTTCCCCACTATTTCTTTTCCCTGATGTCTTGCTATTGTTGTGTAATCCATCACAATTATATATATATAAATATTTAATCGTGATTAATCACATGATTGTCCATAATTAATTGTGATTAATCGCAAATTAATCACACATTTTATCTGTTCAAAATGTACCTTAAAGAGAGATTTGTCAAGTATTTTATACTCTTATCAATTTGGGAGTGGGCAAATATGCTGCTTTATGCAAATGTATGTATATATTTTTTATTGGATATCAATTAACAATGCAAACCAATGACAAATATTGTCCAGAAACCCTCACAGGTACTGCATTTAGCATAAAAAATATGCTCAAATCATAATATGGCAAACTGCAGCCCAACAGGCAACAACAGCTGTCAGTGTGTCAGTGTGCTGACTTGACTATGACTTGCCCCAAACTAAATGTGATTATCACAAAGTGGGCATGTCTGTAAAGGGGAGACTCGTGGGTACCCATAGAATCCATTTTCATTCACATCTCTTGAGGTCAGAGGTCAAGGGACCCCTTTGAAAATGGCCATGACAGTTTTTCCTCGCCAAAATTTAGCGTAAGTTTGGAGCGTTTGGTTGGTACTAATGGATTTTAATTGATTGTGTTAATGCATTAAAAATATTAAATTAATTAATTAAACAAATTTCTGCTAACGTGTTATTATATATATATATACAGTATATATATATACAGTATATATATATATATATATATATATATATATATATGTGTGTTGGTTGTGATGTAAAGTTTTAATGTTATGAAGTAAATGGGTTAACATGCAAAACTACTGTTATGGACCTTTAAAAGATAATTTTGGATAAAAGGAATTTTATCCCCATTTTGCAGCATATTCTACTGTATATAGTTTACAAATCCCATTTAAAGTATTATATGATACTATCAATAAAACTGCTTACTAAAAATCATTGTTTCTCTGCTTCAAGAGTTCAATAATTCTTAATTTAATGACAAAATCAAATCCTTGAGTGTGAGTATAATCTATGGAGATAAGGAGCCAAAAAGAAAGTTATATGAATCTAATCTGTCCTAGAGAAGTGAGCATTTGCTAGATTTCACATACAAAAGAGAAAGCCCTCACTGGACAAACTGGAGAGGAGTAATCAGGCCTATGTTGTCGTGTGAAAATGTAAACACTGGAAAAAGGAAGTAGGCAGCAGACTGCAGCAGCGTTGTGGTATCACTGAAATAATGAGGAACAACTTCCCAACCGACAACCTGACAAACTCAGTCAGCTTCATCAAACAATCTCACCATATTATATGTTTACAAGTAAGTTTACAGCAGAAGTCCCACAGTAGAAAGCACTCATCATATAATAACATGAACGCAATAACAATCACATTTCACATCAAGACTCTGTGTCAGAATGTAAATGAATGAGAATGAGTTGGGTTTGTAGCTACATTTGAAATCACACAAGGAAGATGGGGCTTCCCATTCAGCAGCTGTTTAATGCAGTGGGTTCAGTATGTACACGGTGTAATGACAATAAACTGAATCTGAATCTTAAAGGGGACTTTTTCAGTGCTTGTGCTCATACATTTGGGTATCTGGAGTGCCTACCACCAACCCACAAACTGTGAAATAAGACAAATAAGACTCAGTTTTTGTGGGCTGTCTAGATCAAAAAACATGTGATTCAACAAGCCAATCAGATGTGGCTCCCCTTCCTATGTCAAATGCAGGCTCATTAGAATATACCGCCTAGAGCTTAAGAAGTACCTTTGCAAAGGTGCACCATATTTTTCTTACGAGCCAATCAGAGCAGACTGGGCTTTTTCAGAAGGGGTTTTTAAAGAGACTGGCGCTAAAACGGACCGTTTCAGACAGAGCAATGCATGTAAACATGTTCTGGTAGAAACCCAAAATACAAGTATAAACCGGAAAATGAGCATAATATGCACAATTACTTCGGATAATAGTTTGTGAACTGAGACGTATGTCAAAAATAGGCAGCAATATGGCATTGAACTTGTGTTTGTGTTCTTTTTTTAGTCCTAACATTAAGTTGTAGTTGCCTAAATCCTCTTTCAAACTAATATAATCAGGTGGCACATGCACAACACTAATAGTTTCTCCTCCTCATAGCTCCAAAACTCTGCCATAGTATTTAATGATTTATTGACACGCTGCTGTCGTCCACAAAGGAATATTTTCAGAGCCACCTTTCAAGCCTTCAGACAGTGACAATGGGATACCTGATGATGTGAACCTCTGTCTCCAGTGTCATCATCCAATGTCTCCAATAATGCAATAGTTGCCACATCTTGTTTTTATCCAAGTAGTTTACAGCTTTGTAGATTTCAGCAGTGTTTTAGATGTGTGAAACGTCAGTTCAATCCCCCGTCTCCTTCAGTTGGCATATCGAAGCGTCCTTGGGCAAGATACTAAACCCCAAATTGCTCCCAAAGGCTGTGCCATCGGTGAGTGAATGAGCATTTAGATTAACAACGATTCTTATGGGCAGCCTCTGCCATCAGTGTATGAATATGTGTGTGAGTGAATGGGTGAATGTTGACATGTAGTGTAAAGAGCTTTGAGTGGTCGGAAGACTAGAAAAGCACCATATAAATGCAGGTCCATTAACCATTCACCACATTTGATTGGACCGCGAAAAAGTGGGGCGTGCTTAGAATGTAGCATGATACTGTAGGAAGCTACAGAGGACTGTGGATTCACCTCCCTTGTCGCTAAGAGTTGGGGACTGATTAATGGATGGATGTCATGATGTTATTGGTTGAAACTGGTACTAGCTTAGCATAAGTCATATTTTGTTTTACAGGCAGGAAGAATTATTGGATTTGTTTTTGTAATTTCTGTTGCATATATTGTTAAATAGGTAAATAATACGACCGAGGAGGTGATCTAAAAGGGTTAAAAAGGACTCGGCTTTAATAAATAATGCTCTGGGAAGCTTTCCTTAACTTTTAACTTTGTCATGAATATTTATTATTAGAGGGAAATACTTGAAATTAAGTTTTTCAGAGGCTTTAAAAGGTGCAGTGTGTAGGATTTGGCAGCATCTAGTGGTGAGGTTGCAGATTGCAGCCAACCGAAGCCCCTGCCAAGCGTGTAGGAGAACTACGGTGGCCGTCACGAGAACCGGAAAACAGGAATTGCCAAATCTAGAGCCAGTGTTTGGTTTGTCCGTTCTGGGCGCCTGTACAAACATGGCGGACTCCATGAAGAGGACCCGCTCCCTATGTAGATATAAACGGCTCATTCTAAGGTAACACAAACACAATGATTCATATTTTCAGGTGATTATACACTAATGAAAACATACTTATTAATATTATATTCCATTCCTGCCAATAGATCCCCTTAATTGTTAAACACTGTTCCTTTAATAGGTTACTTAAACACTCTAGATGCTTGAGGACCACAAATTATTTGTAGTGCAGATACGCCAGACTGTGATCATCTCCTGAGGACACCAACAGCAGCAGACCAGGGTTGGATTTCCACTCGGCTCTACGGACCCGCTACGGACAAATCACCAAGCAGCAGCGTAAAAACCACTGGGGCCCTTCACCTTCCACTGCACCATTTGCATATTCATATATAATGACAAGTTCATATTCCTTCGAAATTCATTACTCTGTTATGGTAATCTCATGTCAGGGGAGTCGTTGCAGCACAAGCAATTAGAAAACCATTCACATGCCTGGATGCTGGAATGAAATTATTGAAGATTAGATTCTGCCTTGATTGTTTTTTTTTCCCCTTCAGGTGGAAAACGTGTACTCAGCATGTTGAGATAAGAGTCGCAGCAGCGTCCAGTCAAGAGGTGCCTCTACACTACAGGCTGGTTGATGGTAAGACTCTCAAAGACCTGTTTTAACACCTCTTGGTAAGCAGGATGCATTCGCTGGAACATGAAATGCCCTTTCGGCCACAGTCTAAGTTACAAATCACCAGCCTGTTACAGTAAGCTGTACTCAGTGTGCACCAGGGGCCAACTACTGTACGCCATGTGTGCAGCAAGCCAGCAGCAGATGTGGAGGGAAAGCACAGACAGGGCAGGGAGAGGCAAAAAAAGAAATAAAACATCGACCAGCTTCCTCCACTGCAGCTGTTTTGAGACTGAAGACAATAATGATGATGTGTGAATGTGAGCATCAATTGGGAAGACACCGGATATCAAAAAGTGGGACAGAAGTTTGGAGGGAAATAAAAAACCTCCAAGAACCACCAGCACCACTCACACACACAACATATGCATTCACACTCTGGGGTGCAACAGTGAATAAAAAAAGGTCGCTCTTACCTCCCAACGCTTGTTTCATAACGAAATTCATGATGATGGCTTTTAATTCCCTGCCTTCCTTGTCCAAGCGATGTTACATTCAAGTGTGACAGAAAAGTAGAAGTCCTTTGTGGCCAGATCTGGGAAAGAAAATGATAAAAAAAAAAAATCTTTCAAAAACTCTAAATAATCCTTACTTCATAAACGTCATGAACCTAAAATGTATCAATGAGCAATACAACATATATTGACTGATCATGCCTTTAAGTTAGGATAAGGAGGTCACTTTAAACTCACTTTACACTACTACAGACACACTCCCCCATTAAATATTTAAAGAATACTATAGAAATCATTTCTGAAATGACTCCCCACATGTAGCTCCAGTTACAGTTTGCACGGAGCCAAACAACAGTCACATCTAGGGCTGTATTTGTGTGTCAGGCACGTTTCTCCAATGCGTCAATTGGACAAGGACACCAAGGTCAATGGTTCAAACTCAACCTGAACGCACAGGAAAAAACACCATCAATCTACAAACCAAAATCAGCAACTATGGTTCGTTATTTCCTCGCAAATGTGGCTGCCTTTTTTTTTTTCCAAGAAGAATCCGGACAGCTATAAGTGTCAGGCACTGACTGGTGTCACGACGACCAGTAATAACCTCTACTGTATGTGGCCAGAGCGAGTTTATACAAAGTGCACAGGTTGCAAGTCCTCAGCTTTTGCAGGACAGTCTGTTTGTCATTGCATGTGGACGCCGGACTAAAACCACTGCTGTGTGTGTATTTTTTTTTTTTTTCCTGATCATGTGGTAAAACTTTCCATCCTCCATTGGAGGGGACCCTGAACACAGCCATCCATCCATCCCACTCCGGCTCCAAACAAGCTGCTCTGTATATATACACAGCGCGTTAATTACGCAGCAATGAAACCTGATATACATGCATGTTTACAAGGCTACATATACAGTAAATATGTCTGTGCAATCGCGTGCACAGAGAGAGACAGAGATGGATGCTCATGCACTTCCTCGTTTTGATCGGAGATGTGGATTTCAGCACCACCGCGACTGGATAGCTCCCCAAAAAAAACCCCGCTTGAAATGCACTGAAAGCGGCCGCGTCAAGCAGCGATTATTACCTCCGTCCTGGGCTGAAATCCTCCTCACACACTCAACACACCAAAACAGAAGATCAGAAGAGAGCTTCAGCTGCAAGCGAAGTTCTCCTGCAGCAGTTCAAACAGCATTCACAGGCTAATAATCTTAACTGCTCGTCCCTCGCATCTCCAGGCTGGAAAAAAAGGACGTCCTTGGTGGTGGTGCCTCCTCCTGCCTGCCGCTTCGTCTTCCTGCACACACACACACACACACTCACTTCACACACACGTAGAGAAAGAGGAGGAGTAGAGGGGGGTGGTTTGGTGGTGAAGCAGCTGCCGTTCACACCGTGATGGGAAGGAGCATGAATCACATGGAGGGATGGAGAGAGAGAGAGAGAGAGAGAAACGTCCCACTAACGTCCTCCTGACCGATAAAGAGAGATCAATTATTCAGCCTGACGCTGGCTGGCTGCTCCGTCCTGCAGCCCGCCTCCTTCTCTCTGCAAGGGCTTTCACTTAAAACGGTAGTGTAGAATATATAGCGGGAATATGATGGGTATCTGGGGGTAAACATGTTGTAGCTGGATGTGTCTTTGTTTGCCTGCTTGTGTAATGTGGCATGGTTTGCATCCAAGAGATGTGAAACCTCACAAAATACTCCAATGGGGGTTCCTTCCATGATAATATAGGGAATTCCAGCTCTTTCCTATACACCTTATTGATTTTCATTATATTTGACTTGTTACATTATGATGTTCTTCATATGGTGTATGTCAGTGGTGTGCACAGACTGTGTACAGGGCAGGGTCAAATGAAGAAAGAGGCACCTCTTCCTGATACCTGATGTGACCTCAGGCACCAAAAATCTGAAGCATGGAAATATCCCGTTACGGCCAAGACGGCGCCTGTGGTGCAGACATTTCCGGCTGAAAAACACAGCAAATCAAAGCTTTTAACCCTGACTTACTTCTCACACACCGCTCGTGTAGCTATACCTATGAAAAAGTAATGCACTGTAATTTGTGTATATCCCACAAAATCAATTTGTGTGTAATTAACATACGATACGATACATCTTTATTGTCAGTTTGCACTGAAATTCATTTTGCATCCATAGGCAGCTCAGTTTGAGAAAAAGTACACATACAATAGACATACTGTTACCATAGACAAACAGACAAGTATGACCCATCAGACAAAAAAACAAAACAGATCAAAATTAACCATACATAACCCATTAAAACAATTACCATCTGTCCTCTGGATTTACATCACCTTAGCTGCACATTAATTATTATTTAGCAACAAGATGGACTGATGGACAAAAGCATTCTTAAGCCTAAGGGACACATAATAGTGAAGCAGGAAGTATAAAGAGCAGCAAACACCACATAGGGCGGAGGTCGAGGTGGATGGATGTGTGGGTCAAAATATACCGGACTTTCGACCAGGAGACTGGCATTCGTGTCCCGTGTGAAACCAAAAGTCATCGTTGATTTATTTGTCACGTAAGTTACGTACTTAAGTAACACCAGTTCCAGAGCTATTTTAAGCCAAACTACAATCTTTTCCTAAAGCTAACTAAGTCGTTTTCTTGCCTAAACCTAAGGAAGTTGTTTCCAGTGCATCATTATGGTTGCTTTGAATGTGTAACCTTCATTCACTGTACGAGCAACGTGACTGATACTGTACGTCACTGTTTCTCTGACCAACTAGGTAGTGCATATTTTGTTCTCTTTTCTGGTAGCCCAGCTTGATAGAGAAATAATGAGCTTCCACTGAGTTGTGAAGCGTTTTGTTCACAGTTTGAATGCCTGAATCACTAACGACACCGAGGTAAATGGCCTTGGATTTATATAATCTTCTGACCACTCAAAGCACTTAACATTACATGTCAGCATTCATCCATTCACATACACATTCATACACTGATAATCACAGGCTGCCATGCAAGGTGCTTGCTAATCTAAATACTCATTCACACACCGATGGCACAGCCTTCGGGAGGAATTTGGGGTTCAGTATCTTGCTCAAGAACTCTTCAACATGCAGACTGGAGGAGCCGGAGATTCTGACTGACTCACTCATGCGTGGTGATTGGTAACATGTAAAACAACAGCATCTAGTGTGTGTGTGCATGTACTACTGCCATGCTGGCTGTCCCTTGTTATAATAATAATAATATAATATGTAATATTTAAAGTATGAATTGGCCTTAACAGACAATGATTTGGCTCTGTGACTTCCTCCGCTGCCGGCTTAGCGGCAGAACAACAAACTTTGTGGCCCCACTGACACGTGTTGTCAGTAGGGCTGCTTGATTAGGGCAAAAATCATAATCACAATTACTTTGGTCAATATTGAGATCATGATTATTTAACAGGATTACTCATTGACTTTGGAAACATCATGCATTTAGAAAGAAAATATTGTAGCCTACATTTTAAAGTCAATCTGTAGACTTTGAGAGCAAAATGAAGAGGCTCGATCTATGAAGAACTTCTGCTCTTGTAAATAATTTAATCATTAACATATTGGTTTTATAGATATAAATGGTGATGACACACACCCACAAAGCATGGTAAACGAGACAGGGTCCGTGTTTCAAGATGGGCCAGGTGGGTTAACAATTCACGATAATCATTATATGTTGATTATCTTGTGTTCATAAACGTTGGAATCCAAAATCGTAATTGTAATTTGATTAATTGCACAGCTCTAGTTGTCACCATAACAACTAACAACAATCACCATTTTCTTTTGACCTTGTCAAACAACAACAGCAAACAATTCAATGTCCGTTCTACTCCCATTCTCTTTCTATGGCCCCAGCGCCCTCAAATGTCTTCCTACACTCTTTTATAGATCCAGCTCCAGATCTGAGAGCTTGTAGAGACACATTCATACATACTATATGACACTGTCACATATTGTACATACATATTCTGTATCTACTAGTTTCACCACTTACATTTAGAAGTTGTGTCACACTTCAAACCCAGCACATCATTTTTATGGCTGTTGCGTTACAACAAATGGAAAAAAGTGGTGATCTTGTACATGGAAAGGGATTCATACAGTAAGGGATACTGTTGCTCTATCCAGTGAGCGTGAACCCAGCAGACATGATATGATCTTGAGCTGGTTTTAGTCCATAATGCCACTGGAGCCCTTTTTGTTCCCAGTTCATATCATTCTTCTTATCTGGATCTTTTTTTGCAGGAAGGTTTCACCTGCTGATCTTTTTACTGACACCAAACATAATACAGAATTTTACTTTATCCTGATAGATGATGTGTTCTGCAAATTTATGCAAAGCTGTGATGCTAAAATTTCACATCATACACCCTGTGAGCTGTAGCTCATTTAGCATCCCATTCAGCGTTCACTGATGTTCTTTGGTTTGCATGATTTGTATGTAAAAATCGTGCCAACTTGAGGCCCTTCACTATTCAGCTGTATAACAGGGACTTGACATGTTTCCTGGAATTAGGCTGCATGTAGAGAATTTTAATCCCCGCTCTCATTTCATCTCACCGCTCACTTCGTTTGAGCAATATCGGTAACAAAATGTTGAACAGTGTGCCAAACTCAGGTAATTAGGCTTCCTCAATTTCCCCACCAAGGTTTTTTCCCCAAATACTGTGGCTCCCTTGTTTTGCTCTGTGTTATGTGTGCAACTGCACATACATGAAGATGAGTTTACCAGTATAAAATGATGTAAGTAAAGCAAAGGGTATCACCTGCATGGTGCTATTATGTACCATACTTTTCAGTTTAAAGCAGCACGGGGCAAGATTTTTATACTTAAATCCACCCATCTTATTCTTATGAAATGTAGGACTGCAGCAGAGGAGGGATGAGGTAGGTTAACTCTGGCGTGTTGTCTGGACATTAGTAGAACATGTAAATGTATTTAAGTCTTCAGTTCACGTAAGGAGGTGAAATGAAACTCCAGAGCAAACTATTAAATAAAATGTCAAAATATTGCCCATTCAGTGAAGCATCAGGTGCATCAAATTGGCGTTATCAGTGCTTATAAGCCCCATAGATGTGGGTCAGTAGGGGCCTGCTACACCTACTAGTAGGTTTTGTCATTGAATCACATGGGCAACCACAGAAAGGAGGAATAAAATACGATGTTATTGACCATAGTAAAAGCAGCAAAAGTGTTGCTTTTAAGTTTCGCTTTCACTTTTACAACGTAGTAGGCATAGCAGACCCCTACTGACCGACATCTATAATGCTTATAACAACCGATAACACACATTGACACACACACACGAGCTGATAACAGTCGAATTGGGTGCAGCGAAGAGCTGGAATCACCAGTGCTAAATCTTTTCCTTCGTCATGCTTGTCCCTTTGGTTTCTTTTCACATAAAGCATCAAAGAGCAGCTGGGCAGATTAGTATGAGCACACTGTGCACGTCTTGCTGATGTCACCTTACAGGGTTTCTGGAAGTCCTTAAACTTCAAAGTGACCTCTCCTTTTCAATTTTTGCACAAACTTGCTGAGTGCAGCTTTCCTACACGGCTGTACACTTTGTCTTTTTCCTCTATTCCTTCTTTCTTTATATTGCAACTTATATAATTTTTTTACAGAATGCAAGGATTTGCATATTAGCGTTGACTCTTGCATTCCTTATCTCTAGATGAGATTGCAGCTTATTTTAAATGCAATAAGAGAGAATATGTAAAATGAGACTTAAAGGACAAGACCACAGAATTGACTTGATTCTGTAGCTGCTCCCCATTCATTCATTTCTATTAGCTGCAACTGTCAAACTAGAGTATTGGCGTTGCTACAGGTTGCCCCCCTGACCCCACTCCCACTCCCAGGGTGGCTATTTGGCCAAATCAGAGGTCATCTGTGTCCACCCACAAGCCTCCATGTGACCCCTCCATCAGCCCCTGAGATGACTATTGATCAGGAGCTGAGATCAATAGGAACTCACATTAAGTGATTTTTTTGTCATTGCAGCATTGGGACTTTGGGACAATGGGACTTTGTTTGATTGCTTTATGTCTTCTGATAAATCGTAATGATCAATTACAGAGCTGTTAATGAAGTGAGGAAGTGGATTATGCTGCTGGTGCAGTTTGAGAATATATATAAAAAAAATACATTATGATAATTTTTCTCAATCAATTGACGTAACTGGTAAATGACTCAGGAAGAAATGTTCAGGCCAACGATCTTGGTTAATAATAGCTATTGTTTTCTTATTTAAAACACTTATTACATTAAAAAATTGCCAATCAATCAGCAAACTGTTGTTATCTATATATTTTGTTTATTTCTTTATTTCTTTATATTATTTATTTCTTATGAGACACGACTGACACTCTTTCTTCAAAGAGTTATTTATACTCTGAGGAGGTTGTCGGCAAGTCCTTAAATAGTCAATGTTTTTACTTCCACAATTTAGTATGGGTGTTGTTTTTATTCTTAAATTGTTTTTTAATGTTTTTTCTGATTGCCATATTTTTTTTGCTTGAACGTGATTGCTCTAAAGCCACTAAAAACGCTGAAAGTCAGGTTTCAAACCAGTCGCCAGAAAAAAATGTCGGCATTGTGCGTTTCTGCAAACCATGGGATACATTGAATGTCGACATTTCTGAACCAAAAAATACATTTCATAAATGCGTTTCATATTAGCCTTGTATCACGCTTGCAGAAAAGCACAATGCCATGTGGTTAACGTTGTGAAATGATTGGTTAGGCTTAAGGCAACAAGACTACTTTGTTAAGAAAAGAAAAATATCATGGTTTGTGTTAAAATAATAACGTAACAATGTTCATTAACAAGCGTAACAACATGATGTTACAAGCGTAAAGGTAATGTTGACTTTTGAGTACACACGGGACATAAACAGCGGTCTCCTGGGTGAAAGAAAGTCCTTTGTTTGTTTGATCCACTTGTCCTTAGTGGACTTTCACGCTTGTTTTACTCAAGAAAATACTACATAACTTTCAATAACGGTCACTCGTTGTACTACGTCACTTGCTCTGACCGAATGCCAAAACGTTGACAGTCAACGTATCCATGGTTTTCAGAAATGTACAATGCCAACATTTTGTCCTTGCATCTGCGTTGCAGGTTTGGTGCAGCAGGTTTTCTAACAGAGAGGTTGTGGGTTCAAATCCTGCCTCTCAAAATAAAAAGATATTTGTCTTCATTTGAGTCCACCAGCAAAGAGAAACGGCTTTTGCGAGACTATGTTTAGCAGCACGTTCTACATTAAATCAATCAACAGTGAGTTTTGTTTTCCTATAAATATTGCAGCCAACATGCCTCTTTCTAAACACATTGTTGAGGTCACAATGTCATTTTCATGTCAAAGGTTTTTTATATAGTTTATTCTGTATACCACACATGAGTGGTGTACTATTAAAAACACACCTGTCTAGTTGTGTAGTGTAGTTTGCCAGAAATTAAAATTCTTGTCCATGAAGTCATGGAACAGCAAATTTACAGAAGTTGGATGATACTATAAATCTAACTTCTATTTCTAAATCCAACCTTCGTCCTATAAACCTCACCTGATGCAATATCCCTGGGAGCTCAGTCAGTTAGAAGGAGCGACGAAATGAAAACCTTGCTTCCTCCTGGGCGCACTTTTGTTGTGAGGACCGAGCACAAGAGGGCAAAAATACACACAGCATCATACACTCCCCTCTCTCTCACACATACTCCCCTGACGTCTTGTTAATTCAACTCAGGCCCACTCTAATGTACTATGTTCTCCTTACTCTCTCTCACCGTGTCCTGTCTACACACACACACACACACACACACAGTAGTTGGTGGTGCGTCTTTGGTTATCAGTGCAGGAGCTACAGTAATGCCACCGACATCAGAGGATCCCCACTGACCTGCCCAAGCTGATGTGTGCATTTAAGTGTCGAGGTGGCCTGTATATCAACCTGGGGAGCCTGCAGGATGCCATTGACGCATTTCATTTATTCCCCTGTGTGGATACTGATCTGTGCTCAGCCCACACATCTCCCCAGAGGATCATACAGATGGATAACCTTGTGGTGACCTAATGCTAATCCCCAGATAGGTGGTGAGTCCCCATGATGTGACTGTGGGAACAGGTTTTGTCCCAACAATATGATTATTTGAACTGCACACACATCAGCAGATGGAAAATCAACTGAAACTCAAACTCATTGATTACGCGGGGCTGCAAGTTAGAAAATTAGCCACTAAACCAAATTGTGAACATATACTGTATCACATACAGAAACTTCACCAAAGATAATAATGATTATAGTCATTGCTATGTCAGTCCCTTTGGTGTTGTAGACTTGAATTGAAGCTTTATTAATATGCATTCACAGTGACTGAGCTTGCATTATTACATTTCTCACCATGAAGTTATGCCACCATGATGTGCTTTTCATAATAAAAACAAATTGTTCAACTGGGCCATCATATGCTACCCAAAGGCCTCGTTGAAATACAGACATCCCAGTTTTCAGAAAACAATCCAATTCATTGTGAAGCAAAACTCGTCAAATACCGCCGCTTGATCAGTGGCCCTCAGCGTCTGATACCGACTCACTGAGGCACCCTTTAGATGCACCGAGCATCTGTAATGATAGTCCACGGAAGTCCGAGTAGGGAGGAGGAGGGACTGGTGGATGGGTCAAACAAACACAGACTTTAATCATGTTTTTTCACTAAACCTAACCAAGTATGAAATAGTTTTTTGTTGTGTTTTGTTTAAAATTTGTTTTCATCCTTTTATGCCGAACCATGATGTTTTACTAAACTTAACCAAGTAGTTTTGTTGCGTTTTTTGTGTTTAAAAGTGCGATCGTAATCCGTGAGAAAATAAGTTTCCCTCAAAACGTAATTGAGAATGCAGAAGCATTCTTCTTTTACGTCACAAACGGACCCATTTGAACCCAAACCATGATCTTTTCCTAAACCTAACCAAGAAAAATAAAAACTAAATATAGATACGTTGGAAGTTTATTTTGAAAAGACACTATGCATATAACGTAAACTATGCAGAAACTGACACGCCGTCCCTGACACGTCCAAAACTGATTCTAGAGGGAAACCTAGAGCATCATAGTTTGAGCCTATAGGGCCACTGACCAAGTGTCGGTACTTGAAGAGTTGGAAGTGAGAGTGTTGTGTGAGGTGCTATCCTCCACCTCAGCAGAATCAAAAGTCTCTGTCAGCTCTTACAGTATATTTATTGTGAATGAAGTAGGAGGCCCTGAAGATCAAAACAGAAATATAGTGACAAATTCTTGTTATTGGTGGTAGCTTTGCAGTTGAGTCACAGATGTCGAGGTAGCCATGTGGGTATACAGCCTGTAGACCGAGGATGGATTCAATGGTATGGAGGAGAAGAAGCCTGAAAACATCTAATTTATTGTTACTCTTCCAATATTAACAGATTTCTTGAACTTGTGTAGTTCGTTTTAGGTTACTCTCTCTAGAGACCTACAGCAGTTTAACCTTTCGGGTGCTGCTGTGTACACAGGAGTCAATAAGTCAATCTCAGCAACTCAAGCAATTGGAATCAGAGTTGAAATCGACTCTACAAACATAGCAGTTGTACTCCATTACCTTTTAAGTCTGACAGCTCGCTATAGCCAAAGGGAAAGCTACACAAAGAAACAGAGACAATTGTGCTCACAGCTCCTTTGCAGTGAGTCGGTACATGCCCATTCATTACAATGAGATCGGATGATTTGTCCACCGTGAGGTCATTTGCTGCATGTTTATGGCAACGGGGCTGAAACTACTACTACTCTTACCATATATATACCAGAACCATCATTCTGAAAAAATATTTCTTGTCTCATTGGCGGCAGCAATATTCAGGTATTTGCTAATGCTTCTGAGCAATGTGATGTACAGAACAGCCATCTAATGTTGCCATGCAACATAATCATGTCAGGTGGTAAGCTGCAGTCTAAATCAAACTGAGCATTTGGTCACGGACCATTACATTACACCCTTTTGGTGTCTGATATATTTATGATGGAGAAAGCTCTCGTAAGTCAGAACTCTACAACAACCTGTACAAGTTTTGTAAAAAAAACATTTTCACAGTTTAATTTAATGGCTTATTTGATTTGCAGCAGAGTACTGGTCCACTGGACTTTTTAGTGAAGTTAAAGATATGGCTCTGCACACCCACACAGGTGTTTCCATTTATTCTAGCTGATTAGACCTTGAAGTTATGTTTTGAATTACGTGAGCATACCAAAGTCCATGCACCAAAAAAAGAGATGAAAATGTGATTTGATTTGATGCTGGGAGATGAAATGCATTGCTTGAAAAGCTGTGTGTGACTGAGCAGCTGAATCAGTAAGAAAAGCTGAAGATTTTGACACATTAAGAGCCAACAAAGAGGAACCAGAGTGCTGCATCTAATCAGCTAATCACAGTCAGCTGTGTTTCGGACTGTGTCCGCGGACTGACAACTGCTAAGTCAGTCAGAAATTATAAGTCCTGTGTTGCTGAATTTTTTGTGTAGAAGGCTTTGCTGAAGATATACCTCAATATATGTGTGAAATATCACAAGTTAAAAACTGCATTAATTTGTGTTTTGCCAAGTAATTTTAAAGGTCACACTAAATTGAACTCTATGAGACGTTTGGATGTTGGTTAAAGCTCATAGCATTAGCTTATTTACACTGTGTGAAAATAACTGAGGATACCGCTCCAGCAGGCTGGTCTCCACTGGTTTTGTGTGCAGAGCATCTTTTAGTTTTTTCTTTTTGTAGGTTTTTCTGAGCTGCACTTTTTTGTTGCTTCCTGCCATGTACTTCTCAAGTGGTCTTTTATTCTAACTCCTCATGCCTGCTATGAGACCTTATGAACTTGTCAGTTTGAGCAAAGAAGCCCAGTGACACAGAACTCACCTTCTTCTGTTAGCTGCACTTCATCCATCATGTTCAACATCCACAAATCCAATTTCCCTCCCTGATGTCTGCCTTTATTACCTCGGGGTCAAAAAAAGGGAGCACAGTGTTGCACATTGGAGAAATTATCATTCATTTTACAATCAAATTATGACAGATATGTAGAGGGTGATTTGCTCATTTCTTTCCATTATCATCCATTTTTTTTTTATTCCGTCCATGCAGCCGCAGCTCTCACTGATGAGGAAATGAATCATGTGTATTAATGTTGTGTGGAAGGAAATGGGCTGCTGGAATGAATGGTGGTTAGGATGTTGAATGGGTTCAGCGTTGGGGAGGAGGGTGTCTGTTTAATTCACATGTGGATGGACGACAGATGCGGTGATGCATCATGACGGAGAGGGAAGGAGTCGGCTGAAATCAGAGGAAACATCAACAGGGATCAAAGTTCATTTACATGATGACTGACATGCAACGTACTTTGAAAGTATCTCTACATGCAAAATAATCGTCCTAAAAAGACCTAAATTGAATATCGTGAACAGCATTGTTAGACTGCTGTATTTTGAACAGTGACTATGGAAGATGAAGTATCATTTTCCACTAATAAATCACCAATGAACGAAAATACCACCATCAAAAACACCCTCCATCCAAAAATATGTGCAATGTAAAGTAATGGTCCGTGAAGCTGCATGCATGCATGGGAAAAAACAAGACATTGTTTAAACCTTGTTTAAACCTCGTTGTGATTCCAAACTGACAAAGTGACCCTATTTAGTTTTCTTAAAACTACTTTCTAGTTCTCCCTCTCCACCTTCTTTATTAGTGGTAAAGTATTCCTCTCACTTCTGTTACAAAGAGCGTGATATTTTAAGCCATTTGGCTCCATTTCGCAAACTTTCTTGAGACCGGCTCTGAAACAAGAGAACAAGTATGATAATACTGATATGTCTCCTGGGAGACACCCGCTCACTCTCTTCCTCTCCTCCACCCAGTGAACAGCCTCAGACTTGAGAGGCATTTGATAAACAACCAATTCTTCCCCCTGGAGTGTTTTGCGTGGGGTGTGGCGCGGGGGTGAAGTTTATTAGAAGTGTATGAGGGCTGTGTAATTGGCTCCTTGTCTTGAAGTGAAAGAGAGGGTTTGGTCAAACCTAATGCTCTAGTGGGAGTTTCTGAATAGGTCCTTTTGTTGGAGCGATGACGACTCGTCAGTTATTGTGGGCTGCATGAGAATAATCATTCCTGTAGGGAACTTCCACAGCATTTGGCTGCTGAGACGGGAGGAACTGAAGCTTGTTGGTATCAGTTCTCAGTGCACTTGATTATAAATCCATGCAGGTCCGTGTCATGGTGACAGCAGCCTAAGCAAAATAGTCCAAAATGCTCTGGAGGTAGAGCAGGTCGTCAGCTAATCACAGGGTTGGCGGTTGGATTCCTAACTACTCCTGTTGTTGGGGGGCGTGACAGGAAGTAGTGAAGAAAAATGCAGCAGAGACAGACTGGACCAGGTTCAAGTTAATTACAGCAAAAGTAGTCTATAGCTTTTGAGTTTTTCTTGCAGAATCACATTGTATCCTCTTGGCCCGGTAGCAAATGTTCCTTGACCCGGTATGGATCTGGAGTGATATGCTGTGATCGTAATTTCCAAACATATTTTTATTAGATGTCATGGCTTAATTTCTGAGGGGGTTCACAGAAAGATAAGAAGGTCAAATAAAAAGCAAAAAAAAAAAAGCAGAATAGTTCATGTATGGGACGATGAACCAAAACAATGAGCCTAAAGAGGCTAAAAAACTAAATGAGTGTATTGCATTCTGCAGAATCCTGTGGACTGTAACTTCTATTTTCAATTAATACCCCATTATAAAACCTCAATAATACCGTAAATAGGTATGGATATGTGTGGTTTCTCTCTGATGATATTGGGTCAATAATGGAAAAGGCATAAGACCCCATAGAGTGCATCTTTATTGCTAAATTATGCTTTGGACTGTTGAGATCTCCTATTGTCTTTGACTTGCAGCCGACTGTCCCTCATTGTCTCCTATGATACAATAATTAATTTATTTACTTAAACTGACAACGCACATTAATCAACATTTCTGTAGATGTGTAAGTGTTAGCCAACTGGCAAATTTTCTACCACAATTTCACATGGTTCAATAGAAGTTCGCTTGATGCCATTCGGTAGTGGTTCTCGTATCCATGGCATTAGAAAGAAATTAGCACAAATAAGCAGCTGCGGGAGGGAATGTTAAGTGGAAAAGCTTTTAACTGGATCATACATTACATGAATATTTAATTTCAACCATGAAAACAAAAACATACGCGCGACATGGCAAAGCTGGCTGTTTACATAATAAATATTGTATAGGGTTTATCCAGATACACTGAGCATGGTAAACATGGAGCCAGCGACTAAGCAGGCTAGAATAGAGTTGATGCAGGGCACAAATCCAACAACAGAGAGAGTACATTTAGTTTCAGAGGTGGGTGTTGTAATGACTGACTCTAACCTGGGCTGTGAATATACTGTTTTTAAGGTTTCAGTACATCACAGAGGATACACTAGCAAAAAAAACTGGCTTTACCTAAAATATAAACATGCTTCTACCTCTCTCTTTGACTCTAACGCAATTTAACCCTTGACAGACCGAAAAATGACAGAAGGTAATTTATTCAAACACTGAAAAATTAGTCTTGTGTGAATAATGACCATTCTCTCTTAAAAGAAAAGTTGGAAGTAGTGTGATGTTGTTATACCGCAACAAAACCTCTTCCGGTGGAGGTTGGGGCAACAGTTGGGTCAACCAAGCAAGTGACTTTGATGACTACAATGCGTCACATCTGGTTTACACTGCTTCTACAACTCTCAATCACATTTCTGATTTGTTCAGCGATTCCTATATGTCAGTGCTCACTGACCGTCAGTCCACCAATCAGAGCTTTGTAGGGCGGGATGAAGAATTGGGATGTTATCTTCTTCAACCTGATCTCATGGGAAGGCGTATAAATCGCACCATATTGCAAGGCCATTCTGCATGTCATGAGAACACATTGTAGCCTTCTTGCTTATCATTTGTACACCTCTTTTTCGTGTGTCATTTTTATGCCATGTAACAAAACATCATGGTTGGGTGGTAGGTTTAGGAAAAACATCATGATTGGGCTTAAAATAAGTACGTAAACAAAGTAAAATACGTACAGAAATAATGTAACAAAAGTATGTAAAACATGTCACAAATGTCACTAAAGTAACTTCAAAATAACTCAACAACACTTTGTGACAAACACCGGTCTCCTGGTTGAAAGTCTTGTGTTTGTTTTGATTTATTTTTATTGCAATTTTTTTCTATTCTATATTTCTGTTTCTTGTTTATGCACTAAAACACCAAAGCAAATTCCTTGTAAATGAAAACCTACTGGGCAATAAACCTGATTGTGATTGTGATTCTTCTCCAGAGGCTTAAGGTCTATTTAATGTGGAGTGAGCGTAATGAGTCCTCACTGCACACACTGTTACTTATGTAGCTTATTATTAGCGCTGTGTACGACAGTTGCTGCTTGATATGAAACCTTGGGCTTGCCGCTGTATTTCTACCCTACACTTTAAAGAAGGGTGCTTCATTCAGCTGCGAGTGTGTCGATAAACAGAGTCCACTCGGTCATGGAGTGGGAGTGGTGGAGGGTCCGGTTTGAGAAAGGCTCATCAGCAGACACAACGGAGGAGGGGTGATACCGTGGCCCAGGTGACAGCTGAGCGAACGAGGTGAACAGGTGAAAACAATCAGGGCAGGGCAGACAATCACACAGGCGGGAAAACACACAAAGGCAGGAAGTGAAGTTGTCTGCAACGAAAGAGGAGGTGAGTATCAAAATAAAACAGGAAACGCTAAACGTGAATAAAAAAAACATGCGGGAAAACAAAACTGAATAAATGAAACAAAGGGAAACATAAGCTAGGAGCAGGGCAGATCATGACATGTTCTATATGTCTAAAAATGAAGTGGTAACGCCGCCTTACCTGAGGAGCTGGGCTGGTCAACAGATTTATGCTACTTTGCCAATATAATTATTCTCAAAATCACACTAAGAAGTAGGCCTAGAAGTTACATTATTTTTATTCCCTTCAGCTGAACTCTTGACCGTCTTCTCTAATCTCCATTTGCCTTTCTGCTGTTGACTCTGCTTTTGCACTCGCTGTAAAAAATGTAAATGAACAATGTTAATCTTTCCTTCCTAAAATATCCCATGCTGTTAAAGTGCTATTATATCAATACAGCAGTGCTCGGAGAGTTTCTTCTCATATCTCAGATGCGGCTGAAGATTTCTGGGTTCACTCTCAGTTCAATGAGACACTGTGTCATGGTGGATCAGACATCTCATCTTCTGAAGGGGAAACACTTCAGGGACCGAGTCAAACTCAGACAGACACAATAGAACAAAATGAACAAAAATAAACAGCTGCACATGATGAAGCAGTGCAGCTACATTTTCTCTGACTTATCTGACTGTCGTTTGGAGAAAATGACATGAAAGCTTTTCCATGTTTTGACAAAAGTTCTGCAGACGGTTCTCCTAGTCTAAGTTTAGTTAATGATGGTAACTAAGTTTGAGCTACCAATCTACTTTGTCCATGGTGGTGTTCACTCTTTTAGCATAGCAGGAAAATAATCAGGGTCTGACCTTGGAGGGAGCTTTGAATGTAAAATTTAGAGTTGAGCATTTGATATGCCCAATATGCCCTCCCTTGACTAGATCTGATACATGCTAGTATATCTATCTCTGTGCACTGCCTGCAAGATAAATTGTTCTCTGCCCACACACATGCACAAGTGAAACAGTTTTTCTGATTGAGCCACAATATGCATAAAGGCCTGGTCACACCACTTTTCAAAGGACAATTAATGTAATGAAGTAAATGGCTTCAAGTGCAACTGTCCTGAACTTTGATGCATGGATTTGCGCCATTGACCAATAGCAAGCCGCTTTGACAGTGCTGACCTTTGATGGGAAAGACAGCCAGAGAGTCCAAAATGGAGTAGAAAAAAAAAGCAGTAGCCCAACAAGTTAGTGGTTAGCTCACCAGCTACAGCAGTTCACCAGCTAGAGTTCCTACAGCCAAATATTTCACAAAGATGCAGGGATTCATTTAGCCGTACCGTTTTCTGGTGCAACATATCCTCATACAACGGTTCGTATGATATCTTATGAAAAGTTATTCTTAATTTTTCGTGCGTTTTCCTCCGAATGTCCAGCAACACGTGTCAATTCCTGCACATTACATGCGTACAGTCTTTCCAAAATAAACTTCTGTCTACACAAGAAACGACTTGGTTATGTTTATGAAAAGATCGTGGTTTGTGATAAAATAGCTACGGAAGTGGCGTTGCTTAAGTATAGAAGTTACGTGACAAATAAATAAACGTTGACTTTTGGTTTCACATGGGACATGGAACATCGGTCTCCTGTGTGAAAAGTCTGGTGTTTTTTGGACCCACCCTCCTCCATACACAGTTTGTTGCTCTTTATACTTCCTGGTTCACGGTTACATGGATTGTCTACAAATTGATTTCGTAGGGTATATATACAAATTATTACTTTTCGTAGGTATAGCTATAAACAGTGTATGAGAACAGCCTTCTGGTGTGACCAAGCCTTAAGGGATTGAGTTTGGTTCATTCCTGCTTTGTGTGCCCTTAGAAAGGAGATATTTACCCCTAAAAGCATTGGCACAATACAATTTGTTAAAGAAATCTAGTTGCCATCCTGAACTTTTGTATTTTCAATGAAAAGCATTTACAAGTATGATTTTTTTCCTGTACTTTCATATCATATCCGTAGCTCTCTTATTCCCAGAGGACTAATGAAATCTACCTACATTATAAGTTGGATATAGCAAATGGTTGTGATGCTGCTTCACTCGCAATTCTGTGCAACCAGGAGCTTGTACAAAGTTTGAGAAGCCGACGGAAATAAGTCCTCACCTGCTGGCTTTCCCAAAAGCAGGCTGCAGATTTTAGCAGCTGAATGAAAATGATAAAAGGCAATCAGACCTGGGATCAGAGCTCCGGGGGGGTTTTTAACTTCTTGATTGCAGGAAAACTTCCTCCACTCCCGTGCTTGCCAGTGTGAAACCAAAGAGGCTGCACTGCAGTCGATCTCAGCAGGACATGGAGCCACTGATGGTGAAAGCAAAATGTTTGATCGGGGGAGACTTATTTTGGTTGATTCCCAGAAGAAGAGGACAGAAATAGTCCTGGCATGCACGAAAAAAAAGGCCAAACTAGCAGTAAACTTTTTAAGAATTTAAAGTCTGCTTTCAGAGGAATAGAAGTGTAACCACGGCAAAGATGAACACATACCAAAACCTTCCAGACTCTCAACTTCATGAGGTACAAAATTATAAAGGGACAACTTGTGAAAAAGCTTCAGTATCACTATCAGTTTTAGCAGTTAAAAAAAGATGTCCATACACAGCACAGGCCTCGAGAGAGCTTCACCTCGGATAACAAATAACCAGTTACCCCGTGATGCATTGAGGCGCCTTTGTCCCCTAGCCAGATTAATTAAAATAATCAATCTGAAACACAGCGGAGGTTTGCCTCTGTTTGCACACTATGCCCTCATATTGCATTAATAGAAGTGATTAATATTTAACAGCAGCTTGTGTGGGCCACAGGTGTGCTTGAGAAGTGTTGAATTTCTAAACTCAATACATAAAGTTGGAGAAAAAAATTCTTCAAGGTCTTTACCGACTTTCTAAAATATTGAGTTGTTGTTGTTGATCGGTGGACTTCTGTTGCTGCTTGTGGACATGTATGCAGTCTAATGCAACATTTAATAGAAAAACATGGCGATACAATTGTTTGCAACCCTTAGAGATAGATCAGCAATTAAATGCTGAAGGAAGTAACAGTGATTTTTCCAAGACTAAATTACACATCTTGGTCTTTGGTCAGGATCCAAAGTATGAGGACCATAATAGTAGTGGACAGTGCATTATGCTCCAAAGGTGTGTGAATACATTAACACCTGCGAGCTTGACATTTGAAGTGCAGACATCTGATGAAGAGTGCTGCACTCACGGCATCACCTCGCACATAATTTTGCACTCTCTGGCTCGGCTTTCTTCCTCATTGCATTTGTCAGACCCATCTCACGGTGCAAAACATCCAGACAGGAACATCTGCTCCACAAAATGGAGGACTTTGCCTGAAACACAATGTGCAGACAGTAAGTGGGCACATCATTTTAACCAAATTATGTCAAGCCAGAAAAGTATGCAGGGGGGTGATGAAAAACACTGAACTAGGATATTATTTTTTTCATATATAAAACATTAAAAGTTGGAAATGAACAACCTCATCCTGAGATATAGGTAACATGAACCCATTGCATATCAAAATCACAGGAAGGCATGGGTTATGGCCTACAGTAATTTTCTGTAGGTTTGCTGGCTTTTGTACTTGTACTATAAGAGGGTAATCAGTGACAAAAGACAATTGTCCTTGAAAAAATACTATAAAGAACTCTACAGCAAACAAGTTACTATTTTTCTCCAAAAACCTAAGTATTCCTTTGTTCTTACACCACTTTGGTTTTGACAAAGGAGTACCTTATCCCTGTGATGTAATCACTGCCAATGTAATAAAAAGAGAAATGTCGTTTTCAATAATCAACTCCTACTGAAATTTGTTTGGGCTGTGCGATTATGGCTAAAGTCATAATCACGATTATTTTGGTCAATATTGAGATCCCGATTATTTAACACGATTACTCATTGACTTTGGAAACATCATGCAATTAAAAATAACATTTTATACATTTTAAAGTTAAATGCATCAATCTGATGCACTTTGAAAGCAAAATTAAGAAGCTAGCTCTATGAAGAACTTTGTGCTCTTGTAAACAATTTATTCATAAACACATACAGGTTGTACAGGAAAGTGGTGCGCTGGATTTATAACACAAGACAAGACAAGAGCGTCATTGCGAAATGAAACGCCGTTTTATGTAGATTATCTGGTTTTCATAATCATTGGAAGCCAAAATTGTAATTGAAATTGAAATTTTGATACAGCCTTAGTCCATTGTAACATTTTTGAAAATAATGAAATCATGGTGGTCAGGCAGCTATAAACATGCAAGCAGGTTAGCTTGTTAGCGATAGTCAGCCACGTGACCCTCGCCTTACAAGTCCTAGCAGTCCTTCAAGAGTCTCCCGGTTCAGAAGCATGTGTTCATCAGCTTGATGTGGATTTTTTATGCTCCTTTGTGGCCAATTCTATAGTGGTTGATAAATGCAGCTTTAAAAATTGATCCGTTTCTACTGCTTGAGGCTACTAAAATGTAAATTTGGCTGACAATTGGTTTAAAGAGAACCTATATAGGTTATCAATAATATTTTTTCTACATGTACCTTTGCATCGCTACTTACTCACATCACATACCAGGAAGCACTAGCAGAATGTCCACCGAGACCCGACAAATACTGTCAGACACACAGAGAGGAGGGGAGTCAGGAATGCTGTCTTGTCAGATTCAATAGGAGCCTGAAGGTCACCGAGGCTATCATCACACAGCCTTTATTTGATTTTGGCAGAAGGGTGAAATCTTGTTATACCTCCTAATGAGCAGAAAATAGTACCCAGAACCCACCGAGAAGGCGAAGGCCTGCCTAGCACCTTGTGTTGCTGACATTTTTGTCCCTGCTCAGGCTTCAGAGGGAGGGACAAGGGCGAGGTTGGGGACAGAGGAAGCATGCAGGGACACTGTCACCCAAACCGCCTCGGAGAGGAGGATGTGTCGTCCTCTGCTTGTTTTTCTTCCGTGGCGAGACGACCGGGAGACAGCGAGCGCAGGCTGCTAATGAGGGCGAAGCTCGCTCACCGTGACTCTCAGCTCATTGCGAAGGTCGCTGTCGTTACCAGAGCATACACTGAAATAAGTGAGAGGAATGTGGTGTTAAGGCAAATGAAAATGATTCGTCGTCACACTGGAAAAAATGCCATCTTAACTCAAAGGACCAAAGAGAGAATTCAATAACCTGTTTTCAAACTTTTACTCATTAGTACACCCGGATGAATACAAGAGTAGTAGAACATACTGCATCACACCGTCTTTAGGAGCTCGTCCCCATTTTTTTAATTATTTACAGTCGTGTTTTCCTCGCAACCTTGAAGTGTTTTTCATATCATTTTGTTTTTTAACACACAAAAGGGAAAACTACCCACAGTCCTCCGGGTGGTGAATGGGCATTCTGAGTAGCATTTTAATGCTCTTTACAATATGAAAGAACTGAATATCTTGCTTTGTTGGGGTGGCTAATGTATGCCATTAGTGCTGAAACGAAGAGAGAGAGGCCAGATGAGATAAAACATTGAACCTGAAAACACATGAACCCAGAAAAAAAAAAAGAGAGAACGCTACAAATACAGCAGCTTTTAGGACTGAATGTGCAATGGATGTTTCATTTAATACAAGTAAATTAATTAGTTAACTTATTCAGCAATCTAAAATAAGGACAACCAAAGAGAGACAATTAGAGAGAGGCAAATTATATATCAAAAGGTAGTAAAATTGTATTGAATGGCACAATGTACAGCATATATTACAATATAATGAAAGAATCAGTCAGTGACTTAGTTTATATACTGCTGCTTATATAAAAACTTCACCTTCTAAAATCAGCTTCTATAAATAATTTATATTGTATTGTATATTATAGCACTTGTAATATTGTGAATGTATTCAAAAAGCTGTTCTGAATAATATTTTTTGGTCTTGTGGTCATGCAAATTATGTGTGCCTTCATCCAAAGACTGTTCTCCTTTATTTTGACTCAATGCTACATAAACTGTCCTGATGGTGATGGTGAATATGTGATTATCTTAGCAAATACAATAGTCAACACAATATTTAAGTTACTTGATGTTTCATAGGTAATGTCTCCTCCATAATGAATGTAAAAGGGGTAAAAAGGTAAACCAATACATATGTGGTCACCGAGAAATAAATAGATAGTTTGACGTGTATTTGACCATGCTGCCGTGTTTGATGACTTGGGAGTGAGAACAGGCTGTGTAAGGTCAACTTTGTTGCCGAGCAGTCCAGCTGTTTTTCCCTGCATTTATTGACATTTGGCTTGCTCTCAGACTTTTGCCTTAGCCTACCTCTCTTGGAAGTGTTTGCATGTATTGGACTGACCTCCAGCTGCCAACTGTAAATCTGCTTGTTGGCCTTTCTGTCTGGTTTTGAGTTCACCTCCTCAGCTTGTTCCTCTTTTTTCCCTTGTTAAACTCTGACTCACTCTGGAGTTTATTTACCAAAATAGATTTAGGTTTATGACAATAGCTCCACCCTTAAAGTGAACCAGTTAAGTTGCAATTATTTCCGTATGCAGAGCATCGCTGCCACAAGTTATACGTTGCATAATTACAAGAATAGTATGTATATTTGTACCGTGTGTGTATACATATATGATTTATTATGTTGTTGTTTGTTTTCTTGATGATTTTCTTGATGGTGGTCTTGTGGGATGATACCAAGGACACACATATCCAGCGCTGCTGGGTTAAAATGTTCTCTATTCTATTCTTCTAAATAACCACAGGAAACACTTAACAGCACAATTGACAATTTGCACAACACTGAGTTGTGCTGATGTGCTAAATCCCACACATTTAGTCCTCAGTGCAGGTCAACAAAAGCTAAGCATTATTATTATGCAAATACTAATTCACCCTGCCAGTCTGAGGCACGAGCAGCAGCCGTGGCTGCTCTCCCAGCACTCTCAGGCTAATGTAATATTACAGAGACGTCTGCAGGCAGTGTGGTTATATCTGAGCCCCCTAAAAGCCTTGAATGGACTCAATTATGCCTTCATCAGAATGAGGGAATCAGAATGTATTTCCCTTATCTCCGTTTGCCCCAAGCTTCTTTCTCCCCCCAAGAAACAGACATTAAAGTCTCCAAATGCAGCTCCCAAAGAGATTAGATCCACACAGGCCAGCCGCAGTTAACATGGCCAGAGATGGGAAATTAATACGAGCCAGCAGCCAAATGATGGAACAAGAAAAGTTAATAGTGGTTGGCTCTTGGTTCATGCAAATGTTATGATTTGATGATATGTTTAGCTTCATATTAAATGCTGTATATCAGCCAGCCCGTGACAGCAACTGCTCATTTGCTCATCCTTTCTCAGCACAGAGAAAATAAATTATGCAGAGATAGATGAAGATTGCATGTGTGCTGTGAGCATATACATGCTCTATGATGGACAGCAGATAACACATTTTCTCCAAGTAAATATACATCCTTCTGTCATGCTTCTAAATCAGTTATTTCAGCAAAGATAAAGAACCATGAGACCAGAAAATGAAGAAGAAGAATTTAATTCTCACTAGAGCTGGTTTGTGGGCTGGTACTCTCATCAGGCTTGTCACATTCCTTTTAAGAGAAGAACCTGACTTTGATATGAAGAAACAGAAACTGTCACAGTTTCCTTTTGAAGTCGTCTGAGCTTTCATTTTCAACTTTCATGAAATCTTTTGAAGTTGCATTTCAAGATCTGATACGTGGGTTCACACTGTCCAAATATTATCCAACCCAGTCTTACTCCCCAAGCGTCAAGTACCGCAGCTTGGTCAGTGCCCATCGGCGTCTGATATTGACACACCGCGGTACCTTTTAGCGTCTGTAAGAGACGCATCGGCCTTTTAACTAACTCCCATGTAAACCCATCCACATCATTATTAGACGATAAGAGCGATGGATGTAGTTTAGATAGCGAGAAAGTCCAAGTAGGACGGGCTGGAGGGGATTTATAAGTTAGTGGTTTATAAGACTTCACAAATCATTTCTTCTTTTACGTTTCCTCTATTTTTTTCAGGTGGCAGCAAGCATGACACACTGGAATAACGCCTCTCGTGTTTATATTTAAAATCCTGGAACAAAACATACAATAATCCATACAAATGTATATTGGAGCAAAGAGAAACCATAACAGCAGGATATTCTGCGGTTGGATTGGAGATGCTATCTGAGGTCTGACACTGTGCCATGAATGAAACACAAGGAACAGGAAGGATTCCAGTGTTGTGATAGTTGCCGGCAAAATCATGTTATGTTTGCACATGAATAACCTCTCCATCCGTCCCCATGCCCCATGTGGTGCCAGTCACAGCCCGATGAATACATATCATATTACCTCACACACAAAGATGAGAAAATCCATTAAAAAACCTTGTGTCATGGGAAATGACAAGAGGCTAGGAACAGAGAGAAAACCAGTAATCTCTCTCTCTCTCTCTCTCTAATGCAGTTATTTTTCCTTGCAGGCTGCATGGCGTATGAGATGAAAAGCCAGTAGCTATGTGTATATTGATGGTCTTTGTCCAGTACCCCTTCTTTTTGTGCTGAGCTGAGCTAGTTCATTTCAGAACAAATCGTTTTGAGGAATATTACACCGGCACAATAAATCTCAACAATAAAAAAAGTGTCATTACCCTGCTATCTTGCAGCGGTTTGGAAGTCACGTTATGAATGTCTGAGAATTGGCTCTTTTTGGTGTAATATATCTAAGAAGCTTCCCTTCCAAAATGTTGCCATAATGGATGTAATCATCTAGATTCAGCTAAGTTGCTTCGGGCAAGTAGAAAGTTGGTTATTCCAAATGGCAAAGAGACTCTTGGAAAGGTTCTAAGTTCAATACCCATTCATTCTGTCAGGCCAATCTGTGATGCTTTGAAGGAAACCAGAAAGAAAAGAGGTTTCACTTTTTTTTGTCTTTTGCTGTGGCTGAGAAGAACGATTTGGACTGATTCCATGTGGCCAGTCACCTGTCTGGGACACCTGCCATGCAGCTGTGCAACCTGATCGCCAGACAAGAGCGTTGATATTGGAAGATTCTGCAAAACCACTGATTATGTTCAGTGGCATTTACATCCAACGCCAAAATTGTGCATGGCAACTACAGTACGTGGTAGCTCTGTATGGTTCACTGTATGAATATACTTCTATATGTTCTAATTTTACTCTCTGTGTGATTCCCTTCACTCCTCATATCACATCTCTATCATCTCTGCCTTGCATATTTAATGCGTTACCTGGCCCCATTTACCAGCCCCATCTAGACGGTGTATCTCAAGAGCCCTTCTCGTATCTTGGCACCACCCCCCTTGCTAGGAGATGTAGAGCCAACACCGAACCATATTTAGACTACCTCCTACTACAGTACTCTATGCATGTTAGATAAATGCATGCTGCTTCCCTCATACTGTCTCAAGTGTAATTCCTGATCTAAATTTTTGAGCAATCCTGGATTACATGCATATGCAGCTATTTTAAGCAGTCATTTAATTTTAATGGCAATCATCCCCATGTAGGAGGCAGTGTGATCACATGATGCAGAGAAAACTAAAGGTGAGGAAAACACAACCAATGATATATGGTGTATAAATGACACGCGGAAATCAAGAAAGGCGCACTTATTGCATGCTAAACGCCTTGCACATTATCGTGGCATTTATAGGCCTTTTCGTACGAACGGGCTGAGTAAAGACGACACTGGAAACTGTTTCCAGGGGACACTAAAAAGTGATGCACACAGCTGGAACACGCTTGTTGTTGCCATGGTTTTTGTTTTATAAAGTTATGGAAATTAGCTATCCGTCAGTGGTGGTGGAAAATGAGTTAAATGTAGTTACCTTTTTTTGGTTTGTTTTAACATTGTGATTGCATGATTCAGATATTATTGCAGATATCTGCTGTTAACCGAGCGTTAGCCTTTTACTTATTATTATTACTCTGCAAATTCAAATAATATGATGTAATACACACAATTAACTGTGAAACAGGCTGTGTTAGCTGTCAATAGTTACTTTCAGAATAGTCACCAAGTAACGTTCAAGGACAAAAATTAAATTGCAAATTGTTTATTTTCAAAGTAAGGTGCCGTTTGATGGCAAATGGCAAATCTAAATTTATACTGACCCTTTTGTGTAATGAAAGGACGGGCAGCAGTTACTAAATTGTTAACAGACCAAATAGCTTCAGGTGCATGGGCCTGATTTGTATATAGACTGGGAAAACCAAGATGGATAGCAGTCAGATTTCTGTTCTGGATAACGGAGACATACTGCATATGTAAGTGTAAACGAAGCGTGTTAAATAGTTGATTTTATCCGGATACGAGACGTTTAACATGACAAGTGTAAACAGGACCATATTATCCATACCTCTCACATCCAGTCTGTTGCATGTAGAAAACTGTTATTCCTTAATGTCAGCAGGCAGCAAACTAAAGTTACTGCTGTGTGCTGTCAGTTTGAGGATTCAGAGCGTTTTGAGTCGAGTGTCGGAGGCACCCTGAACTGTCAGAGCCACTGGGCGAGTCCGACACTCTTCAAACACCCCGGTATCTCACTCGTTTCATCACTGAAGTGCAAGGGATGTCAAAAAGAAGTATGTGAAGACATGCAGGCTTGTTTCTTTACTTCAACCTGTTGATTTATTATTCAAGGCATGTTGCTTCTTCATTCTACTATTCAAACCCCATTTTCTGAAATTCAGCTGCACAAAAAGTCATATTGCATTTAGTAAAAAAACAACAACAATTTTGTACATTTTGTACAAACTACACCTGCAGAATTAATGGATGTACTGATCAATAGCTTCTTTTATTGTCATTTCCATTTGAGTCTTTCAGGGACACAGTTAAAAGCTGTCTCGCTGAGTGATTCAACATTGAATAAATAAGTGTACTTCCTAATAAAAAGGTGGTAAATAGCCAGAACGACACTGATACAAAATTAAAATCACCTGCTGTGCTCTGTGGGGAGTAATGACTCAGCAGGTAGTTATTACGGGCTTTACTAATGGACAATTCTCGTTCTCTGCTTTTACACACAAACACACACCCACACACACACACACACAAAAAAGGCATGTTTTAAGCAACTACAATATAGTCATATTCTCCTCAGACAAATGGTCAAATTACACTCATACAGTACATGCAAAAATGAAAACTAAACAAGTTTAGATTCATTAATAAATCAGAGAAATAACAAAGGAGAGGGGTTTGACCATCAATATTTGGCAGAATAACCCGGATTCTTCTTTTCTTGGCGTGTTCAGTCCAATCAATGTGGTGCTGGTAGAAGAGCTGCAGAGCCATAGATATTCAAAAACTTTCTTTCTTTTATTTATTTATTTGAGGATTTTGTAGTAAATGAACATGCATGTTTGCAGAATACATACCAAAGCACTCATTATAAAACAAATAAACTCATCAAATACAAGACAACATGCACCAAAGAATGACTTGAAATAACATTAAGCAGGTGAACAAGATGATCAATGAGCCATATTATTTACTGATATTTAGATTTTAAGCAATAAACCCAACAGAAGTGAAGTGAATTCGTACACACTCGTACCTTGGAGCGGAAGTCTAACTCTTCCCATCAGACTCCATTTCACCATTTAGCCCACATTATGTGATAAAGAAACACTTACTCCCATTTGCATTCTAATCATGTTTCATTCCTCGTCAGCTCTACGACTGATTGGAGCCGTAATGACTGAAAAAAGAGTCTGCAGGATGTGTTGATAGAACATTTTGCTGGCAGTACATCCTCTGATTTGCATTCTAATTAACAAAACAGCAATAGTCTCAAAACTGTTGTTGCCAGTTCCGCCTGCACACTTTGCTCGCTCTTAATAGTGAAACACATTTTGGAAAAGAAACTTTCAGATTCTGGCATTTGTTCTCCACATAATGTTAAGCGCAAGTTTTCAGCACACATGAAACAGTTTCACAACAAGCAAATAAAAATATTGGATTTACTTTTTAATGAGTACAGCTCACATTTAACATGCATTTAATTAGATAGTAGATTGATAGAGGCTTTAAATTATTGCAATGCCCAAGAGGAAATTTACGGACAATTCTGCAGAATGAAAGCATCCCCTCAGGCATCGCATAGTCAGAAATAAAATGAATCCAAGCAGAGAACTCATACCTGTTTGCTTATTGCAACTTGATGGAAAAAATAAAACCAAAGTTCTTGAAATAAACAAAATGAGATAGATGAGATAAGAAGATAAGATTAGCAAAAAAGACAAATGCAAAAAACAACTGTTCAATACTTATCAATACAATGACTTAAGAATATACAAATTTGGCAATAAACAAAGTGTATCAATGAATTATTGTGATAATCAAGTTCATTGCTGATTCTACTCCCATTTCATATAGACCGACAAAACTCTACCAAGTGCAGAAGGAATAGTACGTTCTTAAATTTGATGTCTGTCGTCATATTACAGCCCGTTCTCATTCCCAGGGCGTTAAATACCGAGGCTTTGTCACGGCCGTCGGCGTGTGTGAAACGCACTGGGTATTCCATTAACTGTAATGTAAACCCATTAGTAGCAACAGTAAACACACAGAGAAAGTGCACCGGGAGTGTGGTGACGTAGTTTAAAGAGCAAAAAGACACACACAAGGTGGGAGGGGAGGTGGATGGGTCCAACAAACACAGGGCTTTCATCCAGGAGGCCGCTGTTCACAACATTCAGTTTCATTTTCACTGTACAAAAATTGTGGTAAAGTTTTTTTTTTCCTAAACCTAACAATAGTGGCTTTGTTGCCTAATGCTAAAGTGACGCCAAGGGGCCTGACAAAGTGGTGGTATGTAACGAGTTGGAATGAGAACGTGTTGCATATTACATCATGCCAATGCCACGGAAAATACTAGCTTCTGATTAGATGGCAGCTGGTGGTTCAACTCATAAAAACAGCACATAAAAACAGAGATGTGATCAACAGTTCCAACACTATTCTAAACCTGATTGCAAGGTGTATTAAACTGCAGGTAACCATAGCAACAATACCTTTGCTTTATGCAGGGTTACCAGGTAACAACTCACTAAAACATAGTTAAACTTTGAGAAAAGGACTACGATTACATTGGTATCCTTTCAAAGTGTCCTTGGTGGGGGGGATATTGGATAAAATGCTGCCAAGAGCACTACCCTTGTACTAATGCGGTCTCACCTTTTTGTAAGGGGCCTATTTTACTTCACCAAGACATGTGTTATCAAGAGCCAACATTGCTCGACAGCCTGCTCAAACTGCCTTTATAATTACAGAAAGAAAACAGTGGAATGGTTCCCAATAAACACTGAATTCTTCCACTTTTTACATGAAAATAATCACATTTTAAAGCAGATTTTAGGCTTTTGGCAGTTTCAATCCAAAAATACCACTATCAATGGTATCAAACTGTTCTATAATGCTCAACTGCTTTTGCAGACTGAGAGCTTCCAGGTTTGTTTCACACCGATTCACCTCCAGAGTTGTTCGGCTTCTCCTTCAGTAACAGTCCACACGCTATAAATCTCAGCAGCTGATGAAGCCGCCTGGAAACACAGAGACGCTTTAAAGTCGATATCCCTCGATGCGAACTCACACCAGCCTTCTCTACGCCGTCCCCTTCCTCACAAACCACCACTTAGCTGCACTTCAGGTCTCACATTTCAATGCCGAATAAATCATCCAGTCCTCCCCCGGACGGATTAGTGTCAGTTAAGGACACAGAAGGCTGCCTATATTCTTATCACAATCTAAACAATATCGAGGTGGTCCATCTTTTACAGCCTGGTGGTCTCGTGAAACTTTGAGAAAAGAGTGTGCTGCTGTTCAGTGGAGAAAAATAAATCATCCATTCTTCTCAGTCAGTGAAGTTGCTGAAAAGTTAACTTTAGGGACTAATGACCTGCTTCCTGTATGTTCTATTGGGATTTCTTAACAATGGCAAATACATCTTTCCATTCAGGTTTGGAGAATTAATGGAAAAAGTATTGGCAGAATAACAATAAGGTCAGCGCAGTATTTGACACAAGCTACAATATGTGATTAGGGACAACTCTACATAATCTGTATTGAATGGCGCTGCTTGTTTCCCTGCACCATCATTGTCACATTCCTTCACACTTATAGACCCACAAATCCCCTGCTGTTCAGAGCTGCCATCTCCCTACCATTAGGTCGACAGACACGAGTCGATGTATGGGCTAATCATTCATCATATTCCCTAATGTGTTGTAAAGATAGAAATGAGCTCAGGCCTTTGTCTTGGCAAAGCTCACAATGAACACCCTTCTTCAGCCAGGACTCGCATTAATTTACTGTCCTTATTTGCAGATCTTTGAGTGGATCGAAATAACATTTTTTCCAGCAATCTTCTCATTTATGTGTCCTAACTTTATTACAAGTGGAGAGTAACAAAAGAGAAAGCCCTATGATCAAAACAGATAATGTTCTCCCCTTTTTTGTCCTTGTGTTAACACATGCCATCAGTGATGGCTGATACCAGAAATTTTGGTTTTGATCGTAGACTGTATAAAAGAAGTAGTCCGGTCACGTTAAATCACCCACTGATTTGTGGACTACGATTTTGAAGCTTCAAATTCGGCATTTTGGCCGTCCCCATCTTGGTTTTTCGCCGTCTCCATCTTGTTTTTTTGCAACCTGAAGTGACACGAGAGAGCGGAGCTAAGCACAACCAAACACTGAGTAAGACATTTTCTGGCGACCATAATGTTACAATTAACTTTCATGAACTGAAAACATACTGTGAAAGGGTTAAAGTGCTAAGATGAAAACACGGACAACTCCCAGAACGGACAACAGCAACCTCCGGGTCTGAAAAGTGAAGCTAATGCAAGAGTGCCTTAAACTTGCATTCTTTCTAAAGCTTACGTTATGCTTTCCTCACAGACATGAGCTGACGTGGAATCGTGACGAGGAAATGTTTGGATCTTTTATACTCTGTGCGGGTTTCTCCTCGCGGAAAACAGACATTCTCAAAGTAAAAGTTCTCCACCCATCCGCATCCCTGTACAGTAGTTGGAAAAATTGGGATGCGCGCGGACGGGGAAAAACCTGCCGAATAGAATCCCTGCGAATGGCCGTGTCGTCACTTTGGCCGTGACGTCACTTTTGCCGTGCAGACACTCGCGACCCTCACAGATGCAGCAAGCACGAATCAAGCTTAATGGCCAGTAGGGGGCGACTCTTCAGGTTGCTAAAAGAAGTCTGATTGTATAGAAGTCTATGAAAAATGAGCCTAAGTCTCTCTTGATTTATTACCTCAGTAAACTTTGTAAACATGAGTTTATGGTCTCAATCGCTAGTTTCAAGTCTTCTGCAATACAGCATGATGTTCATTTAGTAAATGATGGTCCCATTTAGAGTCAAATAGACCATAAAGCAGGGGATGCTTTAGGGTGTGGCAACCTTGTGATTGCCAGGTCGCTACCACGGCGTTGTCCAGTCTGGGCGTTGTTCGTTTTTTCGTCTTACAACTTTAACCCTTTCACAGTGTGTTTTCAGCTCATCAAAGTTAATTGTAATATTATGGTCACCTAAAAATGTCTTATTCAGCGTTTGGTTGTACTTAGCTCCACCCTCTCATGTCATTTTTGGTTGCAAAAAAACAAGGTGGTGACCAAGATGAAACTTCTAAAAGTCAAGATGGCGACCGCCAAAATGCCAAACTTGAGGCTTCAGAACTGTAGTCCACAAACCAATGGGTGACGCCAAAGTGACTACGTCCACTTCTTGAATGAGCAAAAAAGGCTAAAAAACTCCATAAAGCTGCAGAGTCGGGTGATAATTCTCAGTGGGTTTGTCTCTGAGCACTTTAGAGTCATTTGATTAACTGTTAATATCAAAACAGTGATTAGTAGAGCTTTGGACTATTCCTCATTTAGTTGGGAACCCTCTGAAGCCGTCTTGTGGACCTTTGGGTGTCCCAGGGCTCCTGACAGCCAACCACCAACCTTTGTGCTGTGGAAAAGGATTGGCCGCACTGCGTCATTTGGTTTCACTTCTCCTCCCTAAAAAAGAAAGAAACTCTATCCCAAGCCACAGCACAGAGGAGTGCTCCAACCAGTCAGAGGGAATAGTTAAAAGCTCTGCTCGGAAACAAAAAGCATTCTGGGGGTTGTGAAGCCCGAGTGCTGCAGAATTGAGCAGAAACTTAATGCCAAACGGTGATGGCGTCTGCTGCTCGCCTTCATACAACTGCAATGCGTCTACACCAGTGGATATTATAATATGGTTGTTTGTGTGTGTTCTCCCGCTGTTTCCTTCTCTCACTTTAGCTCAGTGTGATTTACAGACTTAAATATAACACAATCCGTTTCACCGAAACACCCATCATGATTGAATCCATCAAAAGAATGAAAACTTCCCCTCTGTCTCAGGCCGGTGACACCGTAGACTGAACATGCTGTGGGTGTTTTTACTGCATATGTTTTCTACATTTACTACAAAGAGACAGGGATTTAAAGAGTTGTGCGTGGGAGTCTGAAGCTCCCAAGAGTGTTTGGGTTGTGTGGGGAACAAAGGCGAAGCATGGTGCTCATGTCTCCCATGTTCCCCGGCATCATATCTTCATATTTTTGGAAATTGGGGCAATGAAGCAGGTCTCTGGTGAAAAAGCAGGGATGATATACTGTAGTCTTAAATTGCCTGAGGGTGAGGGGTGGTGGAGGAGGAAGAGAGGGAGTGCATTGGTGAAATAAAACAAGCGGGATTTCAGTTTTTTTTATGTGATGTGATGGTATTTGAGCTAATTGTGATCGGTTGACAATTGACAATATAAGTGATACAAGAGAAATTTAGTTAAAATTAAAATTTAATAATTTCATTTTTATATATCTATCTTCTTGACTTTTGTTTTGTTGTTTGTTTTTTCATGTTGTTTTTATCAGATTGTTGACTACTAATTGGCTAGTTTTTCTGCTTATTTTGCTGCTTTTTCTTGTCATTTATTTTTGTTGTATTTTTATTGTTAGCTTTTTCCTTTTTTTCCTTCTTTGTTGTTAGTTTTTCTCCTCATGTTGAGGGGAGGTCTGTTGGATTAGGCTGTTCTCATACACCGTTCGTAGCCATATGAAAAGTAATGCACTGTAATTCGTACATATCCTACAAAATCAATGCGTATGTAATCCACGTAATCATGAACCAGGAAGTATAAAGAGCGACAAACACTGTGTAGGGAGGAAGTCGGGGTAGATGGGTTGGTCAAAAAACACCAGACTTTTGCCCAGGAGACCGCTGTTTGTGTCCCGCGTGAAACCATTAGTCAACGTTGATTTATTTGTCACATAACTTTCGTACTTAAGTAACGTCACTTATGTAGTTATTTTAAACAGAAAAATGATCTTTTCCTAAACCTAACCAAGTTGTTTCCTGTAAAGACGGAAGTTTATTTTGAAAAGACTGTATGCATGTAGAAATTGAGACGTGTTGCTGGACATTCGTAGGAGAACGCACAAAAAAAGAGGAATAACTTTTCGTAAGATATCATACAAACCGTTTTATTGGTTGTATAAGCCTGTGGCATCTTGACCTATCCTGCCGCATTTCTTATTTTTTTAATTATCTGGATTTTATGACGTTTTTTGTGTGTAGAAATAAAAAAAATTAAATAAATAATTCACATTCAAAACAATGATTCAGAAACAATATTTACATTATGAAACATAATTAATCTGCATATTGTGTATTAACTTCCTCAGAAATGTCCTGAAGATCTGCCCTGTCCATGTATATGCTGTTACCAACCATGTGTCCAATCAAACTGTCACTGAATGAGATACAGAACCCTCAACTGCCTCACTCACAACAAACAATTGTGGCTTTACAGCTGTGACAAATCTCCCAGCAGCCACATCTGGCTCCATCACTGAGCTCCACAGAATAATATCTCAACAGCTTGGTTAGAGACAGAGCTTAGTGAAAAAGCTGCTGGTGGTTCAACTGCACATGTGTCTCAGTAAAACTGAACAGTCTGATAAAGAACATTTGTTTTCACCATCTGTATACTGTTTTTTTTTTTCCAAACTGAGATTACTGACACAGTCAATCATCTTTAGTTTGACAAAAATATCTTAAATCTGTTGTGATCAGTGAGTGAAGACCCAAACGCAGATACAGACAGAGTGAGGCTATGAGAGAACTGGAATTATTGCTGAAGTTGGAAGATGGAGACGAATGGATGGAATGATGTCCGGAGGTTTGCAGGAGGGAATGATGAGTAATGGAGGAACGCCGGAGTGTGGCTGGACCGGAGCGAAGCAGAGGCGAGGAGGGTTGTTGGCAAGCTGGCAGGTTAGGTTGATGGGAATGCAGGTTTCCTTAGACACAGGAGAAACGATGAGGGGGAGAGCACAACAACACAGCAACAACAACTTCACGAGAAGAAACACTGAAGAAGGCCTTGAAATCTACTACAGGAGCTGAAACACTGACCACGTTTACATGCAAAAAATATTTGGTTTTTTTGCCCTTTTTCCAAAAAAGACAATATTGTTAATAGGCTGTTTACTTGGCTAATGAAAATGAATATTCCACTAATATTCTCATTTACATGCAGCCGTGCATACTCTGATTAATGTAACCGGTGTCGAACACATCCTCCCTCTTTCATTCCTTCAACCACCTTCTTTAAAACGTCAGCATTGGGATATTTGTGCATATCCAAAAAACCTGTTGATATCCAAGTCTTTCATAATGTTTAACAGTAGGTGTGTTTCTCCTTCTGACCAGTAATGTGGGCTTTTTTCTTTTGGGCATGCATCTCTGCAAAGAGTCGGCTAGTTGGTTTGTTTACAACGCACAGAGCTGGACGTAAACAGGCAAGAGGTCGTGTGTCGCAAACTGCCGTAAAAAAACCCGATTGAGACGCATATTGTGAATGCTCTGTATACATGTCCAAAGTATGCTCCTAAAACACGAATAATATCTGCATATCCCATGTTCCATTCAGAATATCCAAACAGAATACGCTGTTTTCACGACCTGTATCAAATTAGGAATATTGTCGTATTCGGAATAATACTGGAATATTTTGTGCATGTAAACATAATCAGTGATCTGGATGGAGAACCAGAGTAGGTAAACTGTGGAGTTGATGAGTTTGTGGATGGCAGCTGTGCAGGTTGGACAGGTGAGGTGAATGAGGAGTAATCAGGAGGGAGCAGGGAGATTACCAGCCACGCCCACGGAACATACAAACAGAGACAAACAGGATAAAACAGGAGAGGAAGAGGGGAAACACAGGGAAACACAAAGGAGAAACAGGGGCACTGCCGTGGGCGTGGCCATGACAAAATCAAGGTCTTCTTTTTAGTATTTTAGTTGTGAAGCTTTCAACAGCATCTCACTGTCCTCCTTAGTAAACAGATTAATATCCACTGCAGAATTGTGTAACTCATATGTTTGGCCCTGTCCTGAGGCATACAGGTTTATAAAAATGGATGTGGTTGAAAGTCTGCACGCTCACTGCTCCGTGCAGACATGGCCCAAACAGCCCTGATGAAGTATCGATTTCTGGCCCGGTCTGGGTAATGAAGATAACTTTGGGTATTGACAGAATACGTAAGCGACCTGCTTGACTGCCTCTGAGCTCGTCTCCTACCAAATTTTAATGGGCCCTGGTAAATATAAATGTAAATGTAAGCAAGCCAAATTGACTACAGTCAGATTAGGAAGCAGTGAGCATAAACAAATCAATTTGGACCACACAGTGCTTTAAAAATACAAATATCAAGTGTGAATAATGTTTTTTGGAAAAACTGCTTCAAAATGCGACCTGTGTGTGCTTCTCACGGCTGTGTCTAGTTTATCTAGCATCTTAATTTCGGTATATTTCACTGGTGGTCCACTGTTTCATCTTCAACCACAAGTGAGAGTCGTCACAATGGATTTTTACTTCTTCGGTAATTCCATCAGCTGATTTAATTGGCAATTTTTCTTTCTAATTGCCTTGCTAATGCCGAATTCAAAACATATTGGCAGACCCGTTGTTATAACTTGGGAGGTATCATATTAATTCCTTGTTGCTTGCATTGCAAGCTGTGTAGTCACACCGTATGAATGGAAAATTAGCTTAAATTGGCCATTTTCCACCTAGGCTATATTTTAGCTACACAGCTAAGCTCATTGATAAGCAGAATCTGTTGTATTAGGTCAGTTTCATCTCATTATTGGTAATGTTGAACTTTATTGATTTACCGTTTTGGCTCCAGTTTGTTGACACACAAGTCATGCATTAGTCGGAGATACCGTAGCTATCACAAATTCCCCATTCCTTCTACTGTTTTATTGCTCATTCAGCCAATCATCTTGTGCAATATTACCTGATAATGCTCTCCAACAAACACAGGACTTTCAACCAGGAGACCGGTGTTCGTGTCCCAAAATGTTGTTGAGTTATTTTGAAGTTACTTTAGTTACATTTGTTATGTGTTACTTACTTACTTAATTTACTTAGTTTATGTACTTATTTCAATCCCAACCATGATGTTTTCCTAAACTTAATTAACCTAACTGCGGCAGTTAGCACAGTTTTGCTGCCTAAACATAACCGGGACCCTTTCACGGTAACAATGTGACATTGAATAACATGAAAAGCTGTTTCACAACATTAAGGCAGTGGTTTAGAAATGCAACGTATTCTCAAGGCTGTGCCATCGGTGTGTGAATGAGTATTTATATTAGTAAGCACCTTGCATGGCAACCTCTGACATCAGTGTATGAATGTGTGTGTGAATGTGTGAATGCTTACATGTAGTGTATACCGCTTTGAGTGGTCAGAAGATGACAAAGGCGCTATATAAATGCAAGGCCATTTACCATTCACCTCTGTGTCATTAGTGATTCAGGCATTCAAACTGTGAACAAAACGCTCCACAACTCAGTGGAAGCTCATTATTTCTCTATCAAGCTGGGTAACTAGAAAACTCAATAGAACATATTATCCACTATAGTTGGTCAGAGAAGCAGTGACGTACAGTATCAGTCACGTTGCTTGTACAGTGAATGAAGGTTACACATTCAAAGCAACCATAAGAATGCAACGATTTACTAAACGGTTTTAGTGTACAAAAATAAATAAAATATCTTTCAAAAAATCGGAATCACCACAATCATGAGAGGTCCTTGAGCATACAGTCGTACATGAGCACAAAAAATATCAGGCTGATGAGTCCAGTATGCGAGATTAGCTATGGACAGACAGACAGATGCACACACACGACCGAACACATAATCTCTTCCCAGGAGATAATAAAGTAGCCTAGTAAAAGTTTTGTAAGTTAATACGGCTGAACTGTGTCCTAATTTTGTTGCAGTGATGCAGCTAGCCGTGTAAAGCTGACGCTGAAACAAAGCAGTGTGAAATGCAAGTGAAAGTAATCAACGTTGTCTCGCACAACAATTTCTGTGATATCTTACGAAAAAAACAACAGGACTGCCACCGTATACCCTTTGAAATATGCTCTGACAGTGTTGTACAAGTGCCTCTTTATTGCTTTCCTGTTCAAAAACACGTCCTACCACAGTGGCATGCAACTCTTTATGCGTTCCCATTCAACATGCTCTCACAAGGCTTAGTGTTCAGAGCACGACAGAGCTGCTGCGAGGACAACAAACAGCTTGTATATTTCAGCTTTATCCAGAACATCACAGGAGATTATAGAGAGCAACGTACATCAGAGAAGACTCTGTGCTTCTGCGTTTGAGGCTAATCTTGTGTGAAAGAAAGAGACAGAGTGCTTGAGATGTGTTTGCCTATTTGTCTATTTATATGTATGTGCAGGCATCCATGTATTTCTTTAGGGATATCTGAGCTTATACTATTGTCAGTGCATGTATGCATGTGCATGTAGATAGGTAGAGAAACCACAGCATAGATAACGTAGAAACAGCCCCAAAACACTAAAAACTCTAATTCAAGTCCCTCAAACTATTTTAGTATGATTTTGGTGTTGTGCTTTGTGTTTAATGTTTTTGGTAATAACAAAAGAAAAGCCTTTCATGGCTCCAGATTGATGTCACTTAAGTCAGTGTCTGTTGGGGCCAAAGACTATGAGTCTGAAACTGAAAAACAAAATCTGGGGGATGTGGAGTTAGAAAGAAGTGATCTTCAGGGAAAAACCTTTTTCAACTTTAAAATGAATGCTGAGTGCCATCTTGGATCACATCTAGTTCTTAAAAACATCAACTTTATTTCAATCGTCACATACATACAGGTCAGGCTGTTCTCATACACTGTTCGCTATACCTACGAAAAGTAATGCACTGTAATTCGTATGTATCCCACGAAATCAATTCTTATGTACTCCACGTAATGGTGAACCAGGAAGTGTAAAGAGTGACAAACGCCACATAGGGAGGAGGTCGGGGTGGATTGGTGAGTCAAAAAACACCAACCTTTCGCCCAGGAGACCGACGTTTGTGTCCCGTGTGAATCCAGAAGTCAACGTTGATTTATTTGTCACGTAACTTCCGTACTTAAGTTGCGCCACTTTCTGATTTATTTTAACCCAAACCACGATCTTTTCCTAAAGCTAACCAAGTAGTTTTGTTGCCTAAACCTAACCAAGTTGTTTCCTGGAAGACGGAAGTTTATTTTGAAAAGTCTGTATGCATGTTACAAGCGAAAATTGACACTTGTTGCTGGGAATTTGTAGGAGCAGGCTGCTGTGAAGTGCCGGGGATCAACTTGGGGATCAGACATGCGGACAGGAGGAGCTGGGGATCGAACCGCCAACCTTGTGATTAAAAGGATGACCCGCTCTATCCCCTGAGCCACAGCCACCCCTTCTCTTGCATGCTAGCTAATTGGAGACTGACTTCACTGCTCCAAAGGTTGGTCAAAGTGAGAGTTGAAAGTGGAGCTAAAATGTCACTCTTAAATTGTGTGTGCTAATCAGTCTAATAAGAGGCTGCCATGTATGTGTGTGTGTGTGTGTGTGAATGCCTGTATCTGTATCTTCCTGGCTGTGTTTATGTGTGTGTCTGAGATCTAAAGTTCATACAGTGTATCTTGGCAGTAGGTAATTAAAGTGCACATTTAGCTGCGGTGCTTCTTACGTCCGCCTTTAAGGTGTCAGCTCCTCTTTATGTGTGATGGATGCTGTAATTACAGCAGACAGGAGAGCTGGCGACTAAAACTGGAAATAAAGTATAGTTTGGCCCCTGTGCCCCTTTCATCAGGATCCATGTCTCTCTGCCAACAGTTTCAAAACTTTTTTTGTTTTTTTTAGATTAGCAGGTTTTGTTTAGTCCCAAGGAGCTTGAGACAATTTTGCAACTCCACCACTGTGGGTCCTGGGACAAATTGCCTCTGGGCGCAGCTTTGCAGTTGCCAGATGTATGGCCTGTCTCAGAATCTGTCACTTTAATTTAACTACATCAAAGAATAAATGGAGGCTCTCTGAATAATGCATGGCACCGTGGGAGGCAGGATACAACTCCTGACAGCTGCATTTTGGGGAACCTGCAGAGAGAGAGAAAGAGAGAGAAACCCAGAGACAGAAGAGCTAGAGACTGGCAGAAAGAGCGAGCTGGGAATTCCTCGGCTTAATTGCATTGTCTTTGAAATCCCCCAGTTCCTCAACAAGTGAACTGTATCTGAAATTATGAATGAAAAACTTTTTTTTTCTGCTTACGTGGCTGAAATTGGATCATTTTCTGCTGACAGGAAATTTTTTCTCCTGCAGGTAAGTGGAGGATTGTTGTTGTTGTTGCTTCTCAACTAATGGTGACAAACTGCTCCAAGGATTTCCGAGGACAACAGGGGGTGTAACTATCTATAACTTGGGCTATTTTAGCTGAGTTAGCCTGGCGTTAGGGTGAAAATGGGTGATAGGAGGCACGTTTCTGTATGAGTTAACAAAAGGTCTTTGCTTTCAGTTAGAAACACAACAGCTCCAGAGGGACCAGCAGGAAAATTCTGCCATCCCACACTTTACATTTTGATTATAACAATAAACAGAAGTGCACTCGTACTTGTAGTAGTAATGAAATGGTAAAAGGACTGAAGAGCTGGCTGGCCACTCAGTAGTTCCCTGAATTCTCTGGTATTTTGTCTCTATTGCTGACAGCAGAGAGTAACAGGAAACATGGGAGCCATAAAGGACTCCAACAACATTGTAATTACATGGTAGGCATCACTGGGACACCACCGTGACCATTAATTTCACACTTACTTAAGATATTACTGTTATTTCTCTAGTGTATACTGACCCTTAATATTCTTTTATGTCTTATTATATGTCCTTCTTCAGCAGCCTAAAGAAAAAAGAAGCTCCTGGAAAGTTAGAGCATATTTACGACGACTTTGTTCTTGAAAGAAAAGATTAATAAAAAACAGTGTTTGGGTTGAACTTCCCCTGTGTGTCCCTGAACCTGCAGAAGCATTACAGTTTGTTTTTCCAACATAAGCAGAGCAAATGTAAATGTTCCCCTACACACAAACCTTCTGTATACAGACAGCTCTGGGTTTTAATTTACAGAGACAGAAACAAGCCTGTTTGGTTTTCTTTACAGTGACTGCAAACCCTGCTGTACTGGTGCATGAATTTAACACATTAGTGTGACATTTTTATCGGTAATATATCAGTGGATGGGTTGTGACAGCTTGCTAAACCCAATTCATGCATATGTCTGGTAATGGTGTCGAAAAGGTGATAAGGTGGTATGAATGACATGAAATTTCTGAGGCATTTATCACGCAATAACGCCGTTCTTGCTTTTGGTATGACATTTGTATGCCATGTAGTCTGTACTGAATGCAATGTAAACGCATCCATGTAAATAACCTACGCTCAGAACTAGTGACGTACAATAAAAAGTGAGAAAGAGCGCTTATGGCGGGAGGGAGGGCAGATGGATGGGTCCAATAACAACAACATGGATCAACAGGACTTTCAACCAGGAGAGGAGGAGTGTTTTGTTTTGTAAGTTACGTTAGTGACGTGTTTTTCGTATTGATGTTACTTTGTCACCATATGTATTTTAAGCCCAACCATGGTGTTCTTCCTCAACCTAACTAAGTGGTTTTGTTGCATAATCGCAGACGTTACCGTAGTTTTGTTGCGTGGCGTAAAAATGACACACGAAAAGCCTAAAATGCGTCCTCATAACACGCGGAATGTCCTTGTAATGTCGTGCTATTCATACGCCTTCCCGTGAGATTGGGTTGAATATAGTGTCTATTTTCTGGTAAGCATATCATGATTGTATAATATAACTGTATAATAAACTATAATTGTTTTGAGTAATGCTCTTTTGACCAATAATTGTATCACGGTATGGCCTAATAATGGCAGGAGGGGCAATATTGGTCTTCTAAAACTGGAAAGTGGCAGTGGTTTAACAGGGCAGAGGGCAGTGAATGTGCTTGTGTAACTAGGAAAATGATGTAGAGGAGAGACTTTATTTGTTTCGGCTTTGGGCGACATCAACGACATCATTGGTCTAAAACGATACAAGCCTTGATACAGGCTTCACAGAAAACAACACGCGCTCCAAAGCCTACATGTAAAATCACTACCTGTGTGAACTTCCTCATGATTACATAAGCTTTTGTACCTTCATTTGGTCAAAAAAAAATGCTTCCTTTATGTTTAACAGCTAAAAATATTTGACCACGTAGTCTGAAAGACTTTCCTACAATTCCAGCGCTGGTTTCTCTGTCCCTGAGGTTGATTTCAAGGCTTACTGAGCAGCTCTACTGGAGGTACGTGACTAATGTGCAGCTTAATCAAGGCAATTGTTTGAAAGGTCATCTAATGAGTAGGAGTGAAGATCATATGTTAGCCTTTATCCCTCACTGTGGGATGTCATGGTGAGCAGGGAACACCTGCCGCCTCCTGTCAAAACATTAGCTCAAGGTAATTACCTAAAGTGATCTCCTTGTTCTACCTGTTCGACCGCCAGTAGGAAGTAGTAAAGATCTTATACGGATGATTTATTAACATAGGATGCATATAATCTTATTTTAAAGCAGAATTCAGAAGCAGAATGACCAAAATACATCCCCCTTGTTAACCTGTCACCCCCCTCTCCATCCCCCCTTAGCAGAGAGAGTGCATGGGCAGAGGGGTTTTTAGTTAAATACTGTATGTTGTACCTGAATCATTGATCCTTTATCTGATGACAGAGGTTTGTGCAAGTTAGAATCTATGGCCCCGACCATGGCTCTGAAATATCAGTAAATTTGAATCTATGGTCCCGACCATGGCTCTGAAATATCAGCAGCATAACTGGTGCTGTCCATGGTGCTGAAGTAGCAGACAGATTTGTATTTGTGACTTTTTCCCTGAGTCCGACCCTGGTATTAAAGAATAAAGAAACAAAGGAGTCGTTCATGGGGCGGTTCGCTAGTCTTAGGTGAATGCTGGGTCCCTTAGCACCAGTTTGGTTTAAGCAGGTGCTTACTAAAATCCCAATATATATCATCCTTATTTACAATAACTTGATTCACTTTTTCCTGAGAATCTTTATTGCTTTAAATAGTCTTACTACTATGCTTTCTTTCACTTTAACATATGTATGATGGATTGAAAAATCCACCAGCCACATTACCGGCACTAGCAGCAGCAACAGGATGACACCCGTTCTGGTTTCTGACTCCTGGGTGAACCGACATTGCAGCAGATTGCGTTTTTATGTTCCCATGAATCACGAGACCTCGGTTGGCTGCAGTCACTTTCATCAGCCGAACCTCACTCTTTACAGCCGCGCTACACCGCAGAGTATTTAAAATGAAACATCCGCCACTGAAACAAGACACAGATACCCACCCTATATTATAAAGCTATAGGATGATCACTGGACTGTAAAAAGTCAAAAGGTCACCTTAAGGCCAAAGCATGAATACATTAAATTAGCCAGCAGCATAATTAGTTGGCTGGGTCAGGCTGTGTTTACATTGGGGGTTCCCATAATTCATTTCCTGGGATTGAATTTCCATAAATTAATTTTCCATGACTACTTTCCTAAGATGAAGCTATGTAGTGTATGATTTACCCCGATATGTGTGATGATGTGCAAATTAATTTCTGCCAAGGCTTCTTCCTCCCCTGGCTTCTCTTCTCTTGTCTTCTTTTCTCTTATCTTCCTTTTCCCTCTTTCCTCTCCTCTCTTTCACTTTTTTGTGGTTTTTCTTTGTCTCATATCCTCTCCTGTCCTCACTTTGTGTCCTCTCCTCAAATCTTTTTCTCTGCTTCCTCTCCTTCGTATTTGTCTCCTAATTTTCTCTTTTTTCTCTCTTTCATTTTTTGTGATTTTTTTGTCTCCTCATCCTATTTCATCTCTTCCTTTTCATTCCTTCCCATCCTCTCCTCCACTCATTTCTCCTCTCCTCTCCTCTCCTCTCCTCTCCTCTCCTCTCCTCTCCTCTCCTCCTGGCTGCAGACTCAGAGGAGTCCTGTGGATACCTAAAGGTCAGTAAATGTGGGGCCATTAAATGCGAACACACGCCCCAGTCTCTGAAACACCATAACATTATGGCAAGGACACACACACACACACACACACACACACACACACACCTTGAAGTACACACACAGACACACAAACTCATCGCCCGTCCAGCAGCCCAGTATGTAACACTAACTGGAAACTAGCATGTGAAGGCTGACATGTTTCTGAAAGAATAAAATCACAATAGGTGTCCTGTGTCACACACACACATCTACCCGGCAGACCCACGGCTTCACATATAATGTCATCTATAGACTGTGACATTTAATTCACACTTTATACAGTTTGTGGCGCAACAAAGAGAGAAATTGAAAGTAATTGGTGCATCCACTCAGGAAAATGCACAACATTTAGTTGAGATGACAGTATGTTACGTGTAACCTTTAGTCACATACAGGTAACATGTAGCCTACTTTGAGATGTATTCAATATGGTTTCTATATAGAAATATACTTTATACTAATTCCCCAATTCATTACCTTGTTTTGTCATAGAGAGGGGAAAATTTCCTTGAGCATAACAAAACAGGCAAAACAGCCAAAAGCATGTACTGGAGAAGACTTGTCTTCTCTTGTACATTATCTTGAGTTTATCGAGTGCTGAGTTTACATTTGCAGGAGCAGATCAGAAAACAAGCAGATATCTTACTAAAATGAGCCTCAAAATTGCTGATGTCTGTGTTTGAATTTAACTACCTGAAGGATTAAAGTTATAAATCAATTTTTCTCAGGCTCTAAATAAGCATGTTTTTTTAAAACCGTAGAAAGGGAAAAGCAGCAATTTCCCAGAGTGAATTGCAACAATTTATGTGGACAAATACTCTTTTATTAACAAAAACTAAGCATCACCGGTTTCAACATTGTGTCTTTGTCAAAAGCGCATCTTTTTTTCTTTAGGGTCCTGGAAAGTTTAACATTTTTGAGTTGCAAGATTTCATTTGTCAATGACCACAAAATGTTACTGGCTTCTTGAAATACACCTGGCTAAATTTATATATATATATAAATGTAATTCCTGCATACAGTTAAAACATTTATCAAGTAATTAGTTGCTATTTGATAATGAAATATGTTCATATTTCACCACTACTGTGTGCAACCTTCTCCTTTTGCTCTGTAGGTAAAATTACGCTCTGAGTCTGTTCTGCTCTGTTGTCTCAGCGGTGAGAGTGAGTTCCGATTAACATCCCTCAGCTCTTCTCTCGCCTGCACTCTGACGTCAAACTGTGATCCTCCTGAGAACCAAACATCTGTGCTCCAGTCTGCCGTGAAGTCCCATAACATCCTGGACCACAAACTCATTATGCATTGCTCAGTCAAGTTAAAATTACTTTGTTTTTCTAAAGTAGGCATGGATGCCTCAGTAGATAGCCCATTGTGTAGGTATATAGATCTTGTAAGTAAAAAAAAGATTTTTGTTTGCATTGAATTTTTTTTTTTTTAATATCTAGTTATAATGACTACACCAATGTCCAATTTCCAGCAGCAGGCAGTTGTTTTCAGCGTAAAAGCTCGTATAAATCCACTGTATGCCACCTCAGCCCGGTCTCACTAAATGCCGTATGAATGACACGGCAATTTGTAAGTTATTTCACTTGCAATCACAATGCAGTTCTTGCTTTCGAAGTGTCATTTACACCATGTAGTCTGTACTGACTGCAATGTAAACGCATCCGCGTGAATATACTACGCTCAGAGCTAGTGACGTAGAATAACGAGTGATGCTCAGAGCAAGTGAGGAAGAGCAAGTGATGTAGTATTAAAAGTGAGAAAGACTACTTATGGTGAGTGGGAGGGGAGGTGGATGCGTCCAACAAACACTGGACTTTCTTCCAGGGGACCGGTGTTCATGTCCCAAAGTGTTGTTGAGTTATTTTGAAGTTATGTTAGTGATGTTTGTGACGTGTTTTTCCGTACTTATGTTACATTGTTTACATATGTGTTTTACTTAGTTTACGTACTTATTTGAAGCCCAACCATGACTTTTTCCCTTAACCTCACAACTGTGGACGTTTGCGTGGCGTACAAATGACACGTGAAAATGCTAAAATGCGTACTCAAGGGAAAATGTCATAGTTGGGCTTCAAATAAGTACGGAAACTAAGTAAAATACGTACAGAAACAACGTAACACAACTACAGAAAACATGTCACAAATGTCACTTAACAACACGTGACAATCGTCATGTGACAAGCGTCAAAACTTACAAAACAAAACACGTCTCCTGGTTAAAAGCCCTGTGTTTGTTGGACCCATCCACCCCCCCTCCCGACCGCCACAAGTGGACTTTCTCGCTTTTTATACTATGTCACTAACTCTTACCATATCATTTATATGTGGATGTGTTTACATAGCAGTCAGAACAGACTACATGGCGTACAAATGACACGCAGAAATCAAGAAAGGCGTTCTTATTACACGCTAAATGCCTTGCACATTATTGTGGCATTCATACGCCTTTTCGTACAAAGGGGCTAGAGATTTACTCTGGCCGAGCCAGCTGACTTCCTGTTGGCTACCTGCACACATGAAGGGGATAAAATAATTGAATCATACGGCTATTGTAGACTTTCCAAATGTTATTGGACCGAATGGATCAAATTATGATCATAAAAAGAGTCATTTTGGGTGGGTTGTAATGCTCGGGTAAAAATGTATGGCTTGGTCCAGCACCAAACAGCAGACAGTTAGTGAACATAGTGGAGCATTTAGAGCCACATATTTTTCTCATATGGTGATAATATGTCAATGTTGTGTTTACAGCTTATTCTACTGCCCCAAGTTGACAAAAATGAATAAGTAAATTGATTGATGCTGCTGTGAAATTCAAATTTCAAATCTTTTGGAGGTGAAAAAAGTGTGAACGTTTGTACCATACATCAGCCAGTTTGTAAGCTCTGCATCCACGGGGCTCCACAGTTTCATACACCCCTTTTTTCTGTGAGAATTGGCTGGAAAAACTATTTTTGAAAGCAGCTCCACTGTCACAGTAGCCCAGCAGCCTTGAGGCACCGTAGCCCAGTGGACACCGTGGTTTCAAACAAACTGCAGCCGCACAGCTTGTTCCATCTACTTTGCTTTTGGAGCAACACACTGTACGAGGTCCTGCTGGAGAAACTGTCTTTGAAGGAAGCCTTGTTGTCACAAAGCCACAACAGCCTGCAGGCCTCCATGCCTCAGTGGATGCCACATTTTGCTGTAGTCTGTTGCTCCCTGTGTGTGACGGACACTGTGCCGTTGTCAGTAGCAGATAGTGATGATAGGAAGACCCGAGCTTTTGGCAGCTGCTGACAGGAATCAGCTCTCAAGGCAAACACCCAGTCTTGTTTAATTCAAAGCCCTTCCACAGAAAGTTGCCTCAAAGTCGGAGGGCTCTAACAAGCTTTAAAACGTATCCAGAAAGCTTTCATGTCAGCGCTCATCATCTCAGCCACGTATACTAGTCGCCCACTAATGAGCCTTTAGCCTCCACGCCGCGTTTCCTGGCCTCTCTCTTTTTCCGTTAGCCAGTTAGGTTAGATGTGGTATGGACAAAGTGCTTTTAAAAGCCTCATTTGCTGTTGTCATGACTGATGCAGTCGCCCACAAACACACACACAAACACTCATTGTGGCTCTGCTGTGAATTGCCTATGCTCTTCCCATGTGTATGTCATTGTGTTTGTGTCAGAGACAGAACAAAAGACAAAAATAGTCAGAGGATGAGAGGAAGAGACTGTGTTTGTGCTGTTATACGTCTATGTAACGAGCTATTTTAGACCTTAAGAGCGAGGATGTTTTTGGAAAATGAGGACATTTGTCTGATTCTCACATTTTTCAAAGGACTGTTTTAGGGTTAGGAAGTAAGTTTAGAAATGGGTTTAAGCTAAGGTTAGGTTAAGAGAAGGTCAGCCTATTAGATTAACCCTCTAACAAAGGGGCCGATCATTGTTTGCATGATCCTGTTTAAATTGATCTAAAATAAAAAAAAACATAATAGCTAGAAAATTCATTCTTTACATTACGTTTCGTGTGGAACGTAACAAAACAAATACCAATAACTCAACAATTACTAGCTTATTTGAGCCTTTAAAACTCATCCACTGCTATAATTCATTAATGGAGGACATACCTTTCTTTCAGCGATCATCATGTGACATCTCATTCAAAAGACTTTAATTCTTCCAGTCGCCAACATGGTGACATTTTAAAATCATTTGTGATTGTCACTTGCTCTCATTAGCTAGCTTATACTTGTCAATATTGTGCCATTTTTTTGTTTCTGTCATTTGCAGGCCAAGCCAGGACTTTGTCTTTTCAACTCCCACGTAAGCTCTACTTTACTGTTGTAACAAAGGGCAACACCATAGAATATCTTCTCTAATACCACTGACTTTAAGCTGAGCTATACACACAGGGTCTTAAGGCCAAACTGAATTAATTACTGACCAACCCAAAGAGGATATTGGCTTTCACCTCTGAGGTTTTATTTCTTCATTATAGGCCACTGTGATTTCATTGCGCTGGTGGAGATATTGTGCTGAGAGGGCAGATGTGGTTTCTTTTTTTCAATACCTGATGAAACATGATGTCAGAAAGAAGCAATGAACTTAAAAAAGGATATTTTTGGCAGGAATGTTGTTGATTATTCAAGTTCAAGACCTTTATTTGTCCCCGAGGGGCAATTAGTTTTGCCGCAGTAGCAATAAAAAGAAAAAAACACATATATCACAAAAACACTTAAATACAGGGGCATAAAAGGTGGAAATCTTGAAGTACAAAAATGTTAAAAGAGTAACAATATTACAGTATTAGTTAGTGAAAAGAACAGGCATGGGTGGATGTGCTGATGTTATGGACAGTCTGGATAGTATGTACTGTATGTGTGTGTAGTAGTAGTATAGTATTTGGATGTGTATTTCATTCATTGACACATTATGAATTTACTCATTCACTGGCCAGTCCATTTCATGCATCATTAAGACATGTTACCACCCACTGCTTATTTATAAATACCCCCTTGGAGGTTGCTGGAGCCAGCTCAAACTTGTGGGGAAAAATTGAGAGGGAAGTTGGTGTTTCTCCCAGAAACTTTGGAGCCAGCATCCTTTAGTCACTGAATCTTGTACTTGTGCACTGGCTGTAGCATTCAGCCAAAGTGGTTTCTTCTTTGTTTCCAGCTAAACGGAACACATCTTTATGCAGTTTTGTTCAATAATAAGGTTACAGAACCAATATGTGATGTATAATTCAGACAAAATGTTAAACATATTGTATAGATAAAAATGTTCAGTATAACATAGGGTTGGGATAAGGGAAAGAATCATTAACCGAACCTTCATTCTGGGATTTTTAAATTCCCTTTTTCTTCTCCTTCCGGCAGCAAATAAGATCCTGTTTGAATAATGTTGATGTGATAGTTCGCAATTAAGCACTAACCCATTATTCACTGCCATGTGGCCTTTTTTCTGATTGGTTGAGCTGAGTGCACTCTCTCAACTTTCATATCCAAAATGCTTCATATGTGGATGATAGACACTAGTGGTGCAAAGGTTCAGCAAGCCCACGGTTTGGTTTGTATCGTGGTTTTTGGGTCACGGTTTTGGTTTTGGTTTAACAGTTTAACACAGATTTTATACATTAAATAAGGCAGACTACTTAATGGTCATGTAGTCCTATGTTTAGATAATTGCCTCTTCTATGTCTCTGGCAACTCATCAAATAATATGCAGGCCCGTATAGGTGCAACGGTTCCATAAGCCCATAGTTCGATTTGCACGTCATTGAAAGGTTTGTTTTTGTACAGTTCGGTTTTGCATCCCTAAAAGACACACATTTGCAAACACAAAGGAAAACAGAAACCCTGACAAAAAAACTGATTGAGGACCAAACACTGTGTCTGCTTCTGCTGCCCGTGTTGGACATAATGCCATCTTGGATTGGCGGCGAGCTTTGATGAAACGGGTCACAGCAGTAACAGCTGACTGCATCACTCTCATCTCTCCAAGACATCTAATTAGCGATGAGATGTGCGACCGCTCACCAAGATGAATGGCATGTTTCTCCTTAAGCCTGAAAGCTAATTTAGCCAATGGAGCTTCCTATAACATGAAGAGAGAACATAAAGGAGGTTTGTTGTCGGCTATACTGTGCGTGCAGCGTATTCTGTCTACAGTGAGGGTGATGGCGTGACTGCAAACACAATGTGTCTATAGTAGTAGTATAAATAATTCAGGGCCTTTACCTCAGTGTTGACATTTCCACTAATGGCGGCAGAGAGCGATCCGCCCAGCTGAAATGACTCAGGCTGCTGACTGACTGACTCTCATTACAAACCCATACGAACGCACACACACATTCTCACTATAAATAGGCCAATCGCAGGTCCTGCCTGTTCTCTCGACCCCAGCTTGCTATGAGGGAGAAATTACAGGCTGTTAGTGAAATCACAGGCTGTTGTACCAATAACAGGAATGAGCCATTTGTGACATGCTGTGTCATTCATTTCATGTCATTTCTCATCATTAGTGAAGTCTTGATACCGCACACAATCGCTGAGTCATTATGTGAACAGGAAAATATCCATGAAAACCGAGAGAGGCACTCAGTTAAATGCTAGAAAAGGGTAGTTGTGAATAAGACACGTGTCAAGTCTGGAATCGCCTTGCAGTAGAGATCTGATTTGATAATATTAGAGGTTATTTAGGTGAGAAGACGTTCATTTGAGAGAACCCATGAACCCAAAGAAAATGGCATAAAATGTGCGACAGGCCGTGGGTTACATGGACGAGACAGGAAGCGGGTGGAGAGAGGTGTGGTGGGGATGTTGGGAGTTTATATTGTCAGGAAAGCTTTCTTTAAAGTTTATTTTCTTTAACCGAAGCTGAGCTTCAATTTAAAGCAACTAAGTGTAAAATTGCAATGTGATTATTTCAAAATATTCTCACAGCATAAAATGAGACAATGCCAGTAATCATTGGTGAAGTCAATGCGTTGCGTTTAGTCCAATTATGTTTGTATCACTGAGTCAAACCCAGTCTGCCAGTGTATTTTTTTTGATACTACATCTGGGGGATGCCAAAGTCTGAAATGTAAAAATACAGTAGTATACAGTTATTAATTCTTTTACCTGACTGTTTTTCAACTTTTGCTCACGATGATGATGCACACACTGGGGCGGTTTGCAGCCGAGTGTGAAGCGGTCGGGATGAGAGTCAGTACCTCTAAGTCTGAAAACGGTGGATTGCGCCCTCCATGTTGGGAGTGAGTTACCACCCCAAGCGAGGGAGTATCTCAGGGTCTTGCTCACAAATTAAGGTAAAATGGTCTTGAGCTTTGGGTAGTGACCGAAAGAATGAGATCGCAGATACAAGCGGCTGAAATGAGCTTCCTTCGTAGGATGGCTGGGCTCAGCCTAAGAGATAGGGTGAGGAGCTCAGACATCCGGAGGGAGCTCAGAGTAGAGATGCTGCTCCTTCGAGTCGAAAGGGGCCAGCTGAGGTGGTTTGGGCATCTGTTCGGGATGCCTCCTGGACACCTCCCTTTGGAGGTTTTCCGGGCACGTCCAACTGGTAAGGGTAGACCCAGAACACTCTGGAGAGATTATATATCTCTTCTGGCCTGGGACCGCCTCAGGGTCTCTCAGGAAGAGCTGGAAAACGTTGCTGGGGAGAGAGATGTCTGGAATTCCCTGCTAAGCCTGCTGCCCCTGCAATATTTAAACATTAGGACAATGGATGGATGGGTGGATAGATGGCATGAACTAATTGTGCAGTATAGTCATCATTGCTGGGATTAGACAAGGGCAGAAGTGAGATTTTATGCGACCTTCATGTGAGATGGGAATTGTCACTGTTAGCCCTAGTCGCTTAACAGAAACGTGTAACTGTTAAGGCGTTGACTTTGACAGAATCTTCTCTCTGATATTATCTGAATCTATGAATTATCTGCACTAATTGAAACTCTATCACTCTGCAGCAATGTTTGAAAACAGTCAATGCATTTATAGAATAATTAGAGTTTATAAGTGAATATCATATACTGTGTTCGTGTGTCACATTTAGTGAGAAACTAACTAGTTAAAAATGGTCTTATTATTTGACTTTACACTCAAAGATGTGATCAAACTTGCATCCAGATGGTGCAACAGGATGCAAGTGATGGTGAGAGGCGAGAACACACTAAGGCCTACTGCAAAATACGGAGGAGGTTCTGAAATGACAGGAGAGACGGTGGCATGCAAATTGGCAAAAAATAAATAAAAAAAGGTGTAAAAAAGGTTATGAATTCACTGTTAACATGTCCCCTTAATCTATCTAATTTTCATGTTGTTTTTTTAAATCCTCAACATATACCGGTTAATGTGTGCATATTATACATTTGTGAATAGATAAAACCACGACACACTGTACTAGCTTCTTTCATATCCTATTAATAATGTCTTTGGTTGGAGCAGGTTGTAACTAATGCACATTATAATTCCTGGGGATCTGCAGTATGGGGTACTACATTGAATGAGACTGAACCAGCAACTTTTACAAGGCTGCCTCTTTATTGATCACATCAATGTGTCTGGTAGCACCCACACTGTCTCTGAGTAAAAATGACTTCATCTAACCAACCCTCTCTATGGAATACAATATCAAATACTCCCAGCTACTTTTGGAGTGCTCTTTATTAATCCACAAACCTCCGTTTGCTCCAGAGATTGCATTTAAACCCGACAGCTCGCGGTTGTGAATGTGGAGCAACATGTTATTGGAGATGAATCCCCCCGACTAAATAAAGGTTAGAGAAACCTGACATTTGTTCCACACACTTGACGCCGCGGTAGCTGGCATGTGGTGACACGGAGAAATGCCACGGCGGACGGACAGCGGATGTGTGTGTGCTCTTTGACACGAGATGGGAGCTCACACTGCTGATGTGCGTGACAGGTTTTTTTTTTCACAGCGGCTCAAGTTGTTGCAGTGCTGAAACATGACAGCCCATACGTTGGCTGCTCTCAACTCTCTAGGGGGCAAAACAAGAGGAAAACAGAAACACGTACAGTCTCAAACAGTAAAAGAGACGATGTCAGTGTTTTTGTGACACGGAGTCTCTGAACACTGAGAGGATTCAGGCTGGCAAAGAGAAACTGGGTTTGTGTTCTGGCTGTCCGTCTCAGCAGGGAGACGAGATAGAGCTGTGGTGACAGACTGACAGGATGTGTGTGTGTGTGTGTGTGTGTGTGTGTGTGTGTGTGTGCGTGTGTGTGTGTGTGTGTGTGTCAGGGGTCGACAGAGGCACCAGGCTTATATCTGACAGTATAATCTAACCACACAACTGCAGCGGCATTGATTTAGATCCAGGCCTGATCTACCTCTTCTGCCTTTTTATTTTCATATGAAATATGTGAAAATTTATGTACATGTATTACCTCTGCCAAGGAGGTTATGTTTCTGGTTGTCTGTCTGCAGGATTACGGAAAAACTACTGGCCCGATTTTCATGAAACTTGGAAGGGTGTAGCATTGGCTCGGATCCCAATCACGGGGCGGATACACACATTAGATTTCACTGATGGAAACGTAAATAAACAAATAGTCATTATACTATTACACCCCATAGGGGTATAAATATATACAAATAAACAACACAATAATGTGAAATACTCGCCTGAGAATATTTTGCATCAAAACTATTGATAAGAGCAGCGATGCCAATTTGTGACAGTTGAAAATATGTGTTCAGTAAAAGGTTTAAATAGATTTGTGCAGGCAGAGCACCAACTACCGTGATCCTATTGACCCAGAACAGCGGCTGGCAGTCTGTCTGAGCCTAAACTACTCTAAGCTATTTTAGTTTCCTTTTAGCGAGTGAATTTGCCTCTGGTAAACAGTTACGCAGTGTCTATGTCTAGGAAAGGTAAGAACGGAAGGAGTGCATCTGGTCTTTGCTGCTTTTATCAAGGTTGAAAGGAGTCATAAAGTTCTTGCCTCCGTGTTGTTGCTGCGCACTATAGAGTACTTATTGAATATTCAGAATATATTAGAATGATTGGTTGATGGCTTTTTCCGCAGTGCAAATGCTCAGAAAAATTTGCTGTGTAATATTCGCGTTGTGTATGAAAGTACTCATGACAAATTTATTGACATGTGAATTAATCGCACAAAAAAAAACTCCTGCAATAAACTCCACCAGAGATATTAAGAAAAATTATTCAAACTTTACGCTTCATGAGAACAAGCAACAGTATTTACTGTGAAGTTTGTGTTTGTGGACTTCAACCACGTGTCATTTTGATCTTCTATCCGCCATGTTCATGATGTTATTTCAGTCTAAGCATGTGATACTTCTACATATGTACATGCTAATAAGGTGTTTTCTGGTTATGTGAAATATTTACAATTTAGAAGTACATAATGAATGCATAGGTGAGATGATGAGGCACAGCCATATTTTGACATAATAAGTTTTGGAAATATATCCAGACATATATATAGAGGTTGTGCTTGCAGATCATGGAAGATGAGTCTATTGGCCTTGGTGGAGGTCTACGCTCTCCGAGTGAAATATTTTATCATGCAATTCAGAAAAGCAGAGCAGGCAATGAAGGTTTTGAATGTTTGAAGTTTATTTGCATATGAAAGGAATAAAAAAAAGAAAAAGATAAGGCAGAGAATAACAAACACAAACTGTGGGTGAGACAAAGAAACTCAAATGGGGTTAAAAAAAAATTAAAAATACATTGCACCAAAGAAGAAGGAAGTTATTTTATGTGGAATTGGGTTTTAAATTAACAAGCAGAGTGACACATCTCATTTCAAGCTGTCATTTGTTTGAGTGAAGATCCTCCAAACGGGTGAAAAGTGCATCGGCAAAATGGGAAATCGTCTCCACCTGTTCTGAGAGTTTTACTTTGTTGTTAGACTCAACACCACACTACATGGAGGTGAAACAGAGTCAGGTAAATTGGACGGAGAGAACAAATAGCATCAATCCTCAACGCAATATAAAAATAATAACAGCTTGTGGTTCATATGGCAAAGAACAAATCCCAATCCTCTCAAGTGGCCTTGGGGCTAAATAATTGTTCAGCAGTCCGGAGAAAGTTCACACTAATGGCAGCTGACTGCGTCCCCAGCTCATTGATGGAGGGAGATTGGACTGACACCACTGATAACGTTGATCCCTCCATCTTCCCCACGCTCTCATTCTGCACCACCTTGATATAACGGTTACACATCTATCTGTCTCAATGGAGCTGCGGCTGTGGTTCCACATGATGAACTGAGGTCTTTGTCACCGGGGAGAGAAACTAACCTTTTTATCCACCGAGCACATCGGCTGATGAGGTCCAAAATTCCTCAGCAATTTGTTCAGTCTCGCTAGCTGAACAGAATATATGTGCTTTGTAGTGAGGTCTCTGCTTTGGTTTATTGACACTGGCATTCTGATATATTTAACATGTCAGCATGTGTATGGGATAGAGCAGTAAAATCCTATACCCCGTTCTTTTTATGTGGATAACTGACTTAGTTTGATTTGATTGTTTATTTGATACAAGTCACCAAATGGTGTATGAATGACACGGCAATTTGTAAGTAATTTTACGTGCAATAACAACGCCATTTTTGCTTTTGGTGTGTCATTTCTCACGCCGTGTAGTCTGTACTGACTGCAATGTAAACGCATCCGCGTCAATATGCAACGCTCTGAGCTTTTGGAGTTTTATTAGTGACGTATGCAATGCGTTTTACGTACTGATGTTACATTGTTTACATACACCTTTTACTTAGTTTATGTACTTATTTGAGGCCCAACCATGATGTTTTTTCCTAAACCTCACTAAGTGGTTTGTTGCCTAAACCTAGCCGTGACTGTTGATGATAACAGCGGGGCGTTAAATGACACCTGAAAAGCCTAAAATGCGTTATCATGACACATGGAATGTCCTTAAAATGTCCAGCCCGTTCTCCTTCCAAGGGTGTCAAATACAGAGGCTTTGTCACGGCTGACGGCGTTGCCGTATTCACAACGTCAAGTCACATTTTCACTGTACAAACTTAGTAATTTTAAACCCAATCATGTTGTTTTTTCCAAATCTAACCAAGTGTTTTTTTTTACCTGAACCTAAGCTAGTGTTTTTGTTTAATTCACAACATTAAACACGTGTTTATTGCGACCGACAAGTGACGCCGAGGAGTCTGACAAAGTGTCAGTATGTGACAAGTTGAGATGAGAACTTGTCGAAATGTCGTGCTATTTATACGCCTTCCCTTAAGATCAGGTTGGTTTGTTACACGCCTTCCCTGTCCAATAAACTTGGAAAGAAAAAAAAGGGAAAATGGAAAATGAAATGATAAAGCTCAAAGTGGCTTGTGAAGTGAATAAGCAGCCATAGTTAATGCTGTTCGTGAGCTTTTGTGTGAAAGTCCTCTTTATGATCTGAAATACTGCCGGTAGTGAGTGAACATACGAGCCAGGTGCTAATCAGTATGATTACATGGTCGGACTGAAAAGCAGCAGGACTTTGATTCCAGAGGACTGCATATTGTGTTAAAGAAATACGTGACCTACTCATATCCAGTTAATAAAAGCTTTTATTTGCTGTCAGGAGCACTCTGGCCTAGTTCAGACTGATAATATGAGGAACAGGACAAAACCTTGTGACTTTACATGTTGACAGAAGCAGAGGTGTTGCTGTGGCCGGTAAAGTCAGGGTTGTATTTCAGGTTTTGTGTACTTCACTTGTAGCTTCATTTGTAAGCAATATGGTAAAATGATTCCTATCGAATTAAGTTAAAAATATACGCTGCTTCCCGGCTTTTGGGCGAACAAAATTATGTTTTCCCTTCGAGCAAAGTCAGCAGGATTGCAAACCTACAGTCAGTGCGTTGTATAATGGGTGAGTGGGTATAACAGAGTGACAGAGATCCCTCAGGCACTAACTGGTTTCAGACTAGGACAGCCCTGAGTCTTCGCAGTCTTCTCAGCAACACTGGGAGGTGAAAACCCCGACGTCTGGTGGGTCTTTCCAGGAAAATCCTCTAGCTGTCAGGAAGTGTTACATAGCCCATGTCTCCAGTTCATTCAGACTAAACAGAAGAACTGTTTAGTTAATGATTCTCTGACTTCCTTTTCAGCACGCACACACACATCAGCCAACTGATCCACACACGTGACGTGGCAACACAAAAAATAGTCTTGTACATAATGAGATAACTGATTACCCTGATTAAATTAAACTAAAGACTAAAGATGAGTCTTGTGATATTATCAAAGCATCACAATCACAGCAGCCTCTTTACAACAACAGCAGTAACAACAGTGTGTGATGAAAGAAGGAAGTGTGCCTCTCTGTGGACCGCTGTAACTAAAGAGAGATATTCATGTTTAATTCATCTGTAGCCTAGTTAATTTGGGACAAGTGAGTTGATTTCTTACTACTGCACATGGTCAGCTCCCCTCAGCTGGGAACCTGACAGTTGCTTGGAGACACAGACCTCCTCAGCAACACTTGAGCAGCCGTGTATAGTTTGAACATGAATGTGCACTCACAAGCTTTGGTAAAGAGTACAAAGACATCTTGACTTCCTTCTCTCACTGGACATGCATAAGTCAATGACGTTTAATAGACCACCACAATCAGAACTCTCTCTTATAGACAAACAAAGTTCAGTTTACATTCATACTTACTTATGCAGTTTTCTTCCTCCCTGCTTTTTCCTGGCGCATTGCTGCATCTCTTGGCTTGTTACCACCACCTGTTCATCAGTGGCATAGTATGAAACCGCTGTTGTGTTGCCTAAACCTATCTTTCTGTGAAAGTGGAAGTTAATTTTGAAAGGACACTATGCATGTAACAAGTATAGTGACACGCCGTCCCCAGTCCATCGAAAAGTGACGCAAGAGGGGTATTTGAAGAGTTATGCTGGACATTTATAGGAAAACGAACGAAAAAGGAGCAATAACTTTTTCCTAAAATATACAAACCGTTGTATGAGGATATGTTGCTTTAAAATAACGGCCTCCTGGTTGAAAGTCCTGTGTTTGTTGGACCCATCCACCTCCCACCATTAGCAGTCTTCCACACATTTTATTCTGCGTCACCAGCTCTGAGCGTAGCATGATGCATTTACAATGCTGTCAGTACAGACTACATGGCATGAAATGACACGGCAAACGCAAGAACGCCATTGTAATTGCATTCAAAATGAATCACAAATTGTTGTGTCATTCACCGGGCTGATTTGCAACAACAAATACACTTTGAAAGAGACGTAATGCCACCGAAATAATATTTTTCTAAATATTAAAACATTTTAATCAGCATATTTTGAAAGTCTCAAAATCTTCATAGTAGATTCATCTGCAAAACGTTAATGTCAATGTATTTTTTAGCAACTAAACCATGATTACTATTCAGGCAATTCAAAGCTCTTGGTTACGGTTACGGAAGGTCTATGGATAATAGAGCACTGGCCCCAAACAAGGCTGATGTGGAGTGAACAGCTGCAGCATTTGTTTGGCCTTGAGGCTAATGGAGTCTGAATGGAGCCACATTTCACTGTGAAATCTTTATGCCTTGTATCCCTGAAAGCAGATATTGAGATGACACTTTTAATCCTGTGGGTGAATCAATACATAAAAGTTTCCCCACACGACAGCGGTGAACTTGTGACTCCCTTCAAACTCATTTTTCACTGTGAAATCGCACGATTGCAGCGGAAGATCAGTGTTGTATATTGCCGTGAAAACTAAATTCATCAAATCTGAGTAAAAGCCAAGTGAATTTCATGGCATGACTCTTCACCCCGCTACAAGATAAAGTGGCACTTCAACAGCGAGCACAATCTGCATCCCACCAACTATTTTTTAGAGGAACGCATACACTTATCTGCCGCTCTGACATGGCCACCAGAGACCAGCCGTGTGTGCAACATCCCGAGGCAACATGTGATTACGCTATCAACAAGCTATTCAACAGCCATTATTTAATCGTCATACAGGATGAGAGGACACGGGGTGCGGGGAAGCCAGGGGAAGCTGAGGCTGACTGTCGATCCTCAGGGAAGGACCCGCCTCAGGGAGGAAGCTGACGGCTTCTGCCAAAAAACAAGGGCTGTTTACCTGCACCAGGAAGAGACAGATGACTTCATGCACAGTCTAACACAAACACTGGTAAGGAAGCCTCTATAACAGCCTAATGGATACACCAGAGCACCAGAAAAAACACTCCCATTAAGTGTGTCTGAGGATGGATTGATGCTCTCTGAAATCTTTATCTATATCTTATCTTTATTAAGATATCTCAAAAACTAATGAACACATTTAAGGTAAATACAGAAGATTATAAAGCCTTGGTGTGAAGAGATATTTGTGAAAAGGTCCAGACAGTAATCTATATCTGCTCTTACAGAACCAACTGTCTGACTGTCCGTGCTTGGCAGATGTATTGCTGAGGACCCAAGAAAGCACAGCGTCGATTGTGAAGTTGTTTGAATGTGCGGTTTTTGAGTAAGCTGCAAGCAGCAACACCGGAGACCAAGCAATCAGCACTGCACTTGTAAAAAATAAATATGTAATGCAGTGGTGAGCTGGCCATTTTATTGCCAGCAACAGGGTTACCATCAATGCTTTCCAATCCAAAAAAATTATCTGTACAATCACATTGGGGACAATTGTGCACACAAAATAATTTGCAGTCAAATTTGTTTGCCCCAGGGACGGGACGGGGCCAAAATTACGAACTTGAGGCTTCAAAACCGTAGTCCACGAACCAATGGGTGACGTCACGGTGACTACGTCCACAGTCGGTTTACTCTCTTTATACAACAATAATGTGGGAAACAAATTTTTTGTTGTTGTTGTTTTTTAGGATTATTTTTCTGCATTTCCACCTTTATTCAAAAGCAGACTTTGAAGATTCAGACAGGAAATGAGGGGAGATAAACCAGGGACATTGCATTAATAATTTGTTTAGCTAATTATGTTTCCAATAACACCTGCAAATATATTCACTGACAGTTTTTTTTTCAGTCAAGGAAGCACTACATTCTTTTATCACAGTGAAGTTGAAGGGAGGATGTTGGGGTGGATGGTGGGCTGTCACGGCCACAGTAGTGTTCCTGTCTCTCCGTTGTGTTTCCTTGTGTTCCCAACTCCTCTTGTGTCTTCCTTGTCCCCAGTTTGTCTCTGTGTCTGTATAATTGTGTGTGTGTGTGTGTGTCTTGCTTCTGTCCTGGCACTAACCTGGTCCCAGCGTACCGACACACCTGCTGGCAATCAGAAATCACCTCTCCCGACTGGCTCACCACACACCTGGCAACAATCAGTTCATCAACCCACAGTTGAAGAAACTTTATTATCCAGCCAAGGCAGGAGAATTATCTTTGGTATCACCCAGGAAAATATACACACAAATCTAATCATCTAATGGCTTTTGTTCTGCTTGTTTCTATTTACTAGTCAAGTGCCCATACCAGAAATATTATAAACAAGGATGCTCTCTACAAGGCAGACATACACTAAAAACAGTCTCTGACTAGCTTTCTTACATATAAAATCAACAGTGTCTGTAAATTTGGTTTGTCATCAAACTTAAAACAGTTTACACAGTTTGGTCACACAGTATCAGTATTGGGAGTGAGTCTGCTTGATTTAGAATATATAAACCCTGGCTTTCCTCCCAATCTTCACCAGATCGTTGTTCTCAGTGGTGTTTACTTCCAGGCCCCAACTCTAGTGACTCTACTGGTAGAATCTACTTGTGTATTTGTTACCTAGTCTTGTTCCCTGTGCTCCAGGAATGCTGTTTGCTCGCCCACATGCTTACCTGTTTCCCAACTCATTGCCTCTGCTTCCTCTGCCGCCACGCCGACCAGCCACTCTCTGTTTCCCGTCTCCTTCCTGCCGTTCTCCTGCCATTCACTCACCCTGGTCATCTCTTGCTTCAGTAACTCCTTCAGTAAACCTGTTAAACTTGATCTGCCTCCTGGTCTGTGTTCAACGTATGGGTCCACTTGCAAACAACTCCTAACCAATCCTGTCGCCTACAAAATTATGCACCCATACAACTACACTGCATTCTCAATTATATTTCAAGGGAAATGCATTTTCTCCTGGATTACGGCTGCAGTTTTAAACCGTTTTAAACACGTGATTAATGTTGTAAATTAAAGCAAAACAAAACAAAAAATGCCACATAAACGACTGTGTTATTAGTAATAAAAAACATCATAGTTTGGCTTACAATGACTTCATTTGTCACGTTATTTAAACTCATACAGGACATAAACACAGGACATGAACAGCGGTTTCCTGGGTAAATGTCCTCTGTTTGGTTGACCCATCTAACCACCACGTCCTCCTCTCTACGTGGAAAATATAAAAACAAACATAATCCGTGACAAAATACATTTCCTTCGAAACATAATTCACAATGCAGTGTCACTGTATGGGAATACAAAGTAGTGCATGATGTAGTGCATAAATTGTGAATTGGATCTAGGAATTTTCTTGCCCAGCTCTGAAGATAAACACTCTTAAATGTACCATAATTTACCGCAAACTAAAGCGCAACGAATGCTATTGATTTTTTGTCCGAGGGACTACTTTGAGTCTCGTTGACTCCATATAAATTGCATGCTTTCATCGTGAGCAGCCTTTCAACAAGATGGATATTAGGAGTGTATGTAGGAGTCATTAAGCCTAATGGAGTGCAGGTATAGTGAACTCACAGCCAGGGCTGATTGCACTGGAGCTTTGAGAGGGATTTCCTCAACACAAATGCTCATTATTTGGACTTAAACTAATTCTATTTCACTTTGGGGAATGAGAAGAGTGATATCATATCACTGTAACGTTTTCCAAAGGACAGGGGTCGGGGGAGTAACTCCGACACACCACGACCATTATACTCTCAAGGTGGAAGATTGATTAAAACTATATGTGTATGAGTGTATGTGAAAGAGCTTGCAGGGAAGCAGGACGAAAAGATGTATTGCCTTCCGAGAGTATAAAAGACAAGGGAGTTAGTTAATCAGAGCAAAATGAGATGACCTTTAATATCATGCCGAATCTGCCCTGAAATTCCCCGGAGCCACTCTGATTGTGTTTGTCATGTTTTTGCAGCCCGGCGGCGGAGAGGCCGACTTCAGGAGAATGAGTTTGATTGTCAATAAAAGAAGCGAGAAGATGAGATCTCCTCCTTTCAGATAAGATCTGCTGAATCTAAAGGAGGCGATTTGTCACCCGTTTTCTGCAGCTTTTGTTTATGCCTCTTCTGGTTCCAAAGTGTCATCTAATGGACTGGTTTATTTCTCTCATGAATACTACATTTCACCCTCCGCGGGTTCTGAGTGACATGGTGTAGTCTAGTAAAGCGGAGTCCACCAGGAATGTGATTAAATCTGAAGGCTTTTGTGAATCTCTTTAGGTTTGGGTTACTACATTTTTGTTGTTGTTGTTTATTCGGTTATTTGACAGCGCTACATTTGGGGCTTAAACGCAGAAAACAGTCTGATCTGGTTTGAGTGGTTTCCCAAATATTTCAGACATGGTTTGAAAGATTTGATTCCAGTTATGTCTGCTATCAGGTATTTGGGCAATGTGTGCTAATATGACTGGTGTTAGCAGTCCACATTAGTTGCGTGCCAGGTCTGCCATCTTATAAAGTTTTAATTTGGACATGTGTACTCTGTGCAGAATTTAAAATGGTAGTAATCCAGCTTTAAACAATTCAATGCATCTTTTTTTTTTAATGTGAACAGAATTGGAAAGATGTAGGGGTGACCCTGAATAGTCCACTATTCAACGATTTGATCTAAGGAGCTGATTTGTTCAGCTCGTTCTCATTCCCAGGGCGTCAAATACCAACTTGTTGTCACAGCCGTCGCCGTTCGATACGGTGCGTGTGAGACGCACCGGGAAAGTGCTATGGTGACATAGTTTAAAGAGCGAAAGAGACACAGCAGGTGGGCAGGAAGGGAGGTGGATGGATCCAACAAACACAGGGCTTTCATCCAGGAGACCGCTATTCCTGTCCCGTGTGTTATGTTTCACTTTCACTTTATAATCAGCTGTTCGCTCTTGATTTTGTTTAATTCACAACGTTAAGCACGTGTTTACTGTGACCGAAAAGTGACGCAGAGGGGTCTAACAGTGCGTCAGTATGTGACGTGTTGGATTCGACAATCGACTGATTATCGACTGATCTCGGACTCTGGAGGACCATTTTTGTGTCAAATTATTGATTTCTTAAGTAAGCAGCCGTGTAATAAGCGGGATAATGTACAGCTAGCAGGTCATTGTTGTGAAATGACAGATATGGGAGCAGTATTGGTCTTTTCATCTAACTTCTGAACAAAAAGCGAATAGACATACTTCCCCAAATGTCAAACTATTCCTTTTTTGTTTTGCCCGCTAGATGACACATTAACGATTACCTTAAAAGAGAGACTAAAGACTAAGATTCTGAGCTTAATTACCAATTTGGAATGAGATGCAAAGTAGTAGCTGTTGGAAACGTTTGTATTTAACAAATTAAAATGGCAGTAAACTATTTGACGATTTCACAAATACCTGCTAAACTATTTTATGACTGAAATGGTATATAAACTATTCTGGTTTCCTGAAATAAAAGAAGAGAGCCATTTCACAAAACTTAAAGTAAACTCTGCATTATTAAAGAGGTTCATCTGACTTCAGACTCGCATGCTGGAGTTGAGGACCATGTTCATTTATCTGAATCTGAATCACCAGATGCAAATCTCATCTCCACTTATAAATTATTGATTCAGCCAACCCCCAAAAAAGTCTAAATGCCATCGGTGTTAATGAGAAATTCACTTTTGAGTGTCTAGAGAAATGTCATACTGTGGAGGTCAGACTAAGCCAAGTGAAGAGCGTCAGGGCGCGATCTCATTTGCACTGACGAAAATGGAAAGTTTAGATTTTCAAAGTGCATCTTGTGTGTGTGTGTGTGTGTGTGTGTGTGTGTGTGTGTGTGTGTGTGTGTGTGCACTATTTGTGCCATTTCAGTGTGTTTTTTTTGCAACATTTTAAGGATTGCTGTCCATAGATGAACTATACCGTGCTTCATTCTTCTGATTTAGAGTTTACCCTAAAATGTGATTAAATCCCCTTATCATCTGTAGGGAAGTGAGGCTGGCTCAGCATTTTCAGCTAGAAAAACAAATGGGACAAACGTCTTGAATAAATGCATTTTTAAATAATTTATTGCCAAGACAAAATGTGCAATCTTGCTATCTGATAAATGGATATTAAGGGTTTGGGTTGTCGAGAAAGCGGGCAAAAAATGTCTCTCTTATAATGACTTCTACTGAAATACCGTATGACTGGACTCTCTTATACATAAGTGCACTTAACCACCAGGGAGACCCGGCTGTGATAGTCTGGATGTGTATTTTAATATCTCCCAGAGTTTCAGGGCTCAGACAGCGATTAACACAGAGAGACTGAACTGTACTAAGGACCCCGACCAAGTTTAAAATCCACATCTGTTCACCAATTATTAACACGGAGAGGGTTTGAACTCTGAAATACTGTCCGTGCAACTATTTGGGGGGAAAAGAAAAGGAGCAGCAAGTGAAATCCGTCTTTCAGTTTCTCTATGTTCAACTAATTTGAAAGGAAAAATCCACCGCAAACTCTTTAAAGAGCAACTCAGGCATCTAGTTTTTCTGACCTCCAGGGGTTTAAGTCCTCACCAAAATATTTTAGCCACCTTACAGAAAGGCTCACCTAAAAAACTCTATATCAGTTTAAGTGTACTCCGGAGGCCGGCGTTCATGTTGCGTGTGAAACCTGAAGTCAACGTTGATTCATTTGTCACGTAACTTATGTACCTAGTTACCTAGTTGTAGTTATTTTAACCCAAACCAGGATCTTTTCCTAAACCTAACCAAGTAGTTTTGTTGCTTAATACATAAGGAAGTTGTTTCCTGTGCATGTAACAAGCGCAAGTTGACACGTGTTGCTGGACATTTGAGGGAAAATGAACGAAAAAGGAGGAATAACCTTTTTCGTAAGATATATTTATGAGGATACGTTGATATCATACAACCCCACTTCAAAACACCCAAACTATCCCTTTAAAATAATCCCAAATCACATAGAGAGCAGCCAGCTACCCTGCAGAGAAACCTCCCCTCACTGGTACCGGATTTGAATCAAAAAATTAGAAATGTCTAAACAAAAGCATGGATGAGAAACACTTACTATCCTCAGGAACTACCGCCAGAGTGCCCTTGAGCAAGTCAGAGAGAAACACCAAAGCTCTCCGGCGGAGCTGTTCAGTCAGTGTTCAACAGACTGTGGTTGTTTTAGGCTGCATCCTGGCGTGAATTCATTTAACTGTGACTGAGTCTGATCACATTAGTGATAAAGAGGATTCATGCTCAGTCAACTTTCCCTGGAGAAACCCGATAAGATAAAATAAACTTTATTGATCCCTGAGGGGGAAGAGGCTCGCTGCACCAGCGAAGTATAGAGATGAAGAAAAGATCTAAAGATACTAGAAATAAGAATGAAACGGCAATGAAGGATATAAATAAAGAACGCAATAAAATAGAAATATATTAAAGATCTTTCTGATGTTTAATAACTGCTGGGGAATCACTAAATGTGATGGGATGATGTAATGTTACTGAATACAAACAGGGTGGGTTCATATGAGGAGGCCGAGGATAGAGAGAGAAGGAAAGAGACTTAACTCTACACTTTTCTTTTCCCTGCAGGATACTGAGTCAGGATTTTCTGACACTAGTCAACAGGACATATCATTTAGCCCTGAGGCACTGGCTTCTGCTCATATTCCCTCTGCCAGCAGTGTCTTAAGAACAGGATTTCACTGGGCAAAAAGATGTCTGCACGTTTTTTTTTCTTCTAGCTGGACCACTACGAGGCTCAGTACTTACACAGTGCTTCATTATGACTTATAAAGAATGCAGATGAAATGCAGTTCAAAGAGAATAAAAGATTTTTCCACCACTGTATACACGTCTCCTAAAAGTTGTCTTTCCTCTGTAGTTTAACAGTATGTTCAGTTGAAGCTAAGATGTAAGAGATCAGTGCAACATGGGAAGGGATCTAAAGCAGTGGTAGTATGAAAGCACCATGAAACTAAGATACCACCTTTGCAGACACTGGATTTTAATTAACATTATAAATAAAGTAAAATGGAGACTTTGCTAACAGGGTGGAAAACTCAGAAATTGTGTAGGCCTATTATACTTCATAATTTAATGAATTTTATGGAATAATTAAATATTCAAATCTTGTTATTTTCACTGCATTTGTGTAAAGTATCTGAAATATGGTTTAGAATGGTGTTCCTTTTTTTTCAAACATATTTTTATTAAACTTGTTTTTTGCAAAGCAGAAAAAAACGACAATAGACAAACACAATAATCCAAAATACAGACAACCAAACAAAAGGAGACAAAACAAACCAAAGTAAAAACAACAACAGCTCGACATGCCTAGGATATATTTCCAAGCAGAGTGCAACAAAATACGCAATAAATAAAAAATCGAAAGCATCTAAAATCTAGTATCGTATAAAGGATCTAAGTATTACTATTTGAAATTGTTTTGTCAAACTACTACTTCCATGGCAGGAATGAGCTTCCATGCTTAATTCTTCAGACAGACAAGAAGTCATAAAAGTGCTCTGGATGAAACTGAGCTCGCATGGCAACAGATCCGTCTCCATGACAACTGAGCAAACTTCATTTGCACTGATGAAAACGGAAAGTTTATGTTTTCAAAGTGCATCTGTATGTTGTGTGTCTGTATGCTCTGACTATAAGAACACAGTAATCACATCATGCATCATGAAGATTCAATTTAAAATGAGGATGAAAAAATGGCTTCTATCTCTCATTAACAGGCTGTGGCCTTTACAAACAGGACAGTTCCTTGATTTCACTCATTTCTGACAGCCGGGCTCATTTCTCTGCAGACAAAATGTCATTTTCATTTAGAAGGAGAGCTGCAACAGCAGAGCCACAGGACAGAGGAAAGAAGCAGTGACATTTCTGATTTCTTCTTTCAGTCTCTGCGGTCGGCTCCTCGAGAACCTACAAGTGCTTCTTTTCTAATATGATGTTTGAAAGCTACCACGCTGGTGTAAAACCTTTTCACTGACATCCAGAGATTTCAACCAACAACCTTAAAGTACAACTGAAATTAGACTGTGTTTTTTTGTCTGCTACAGCATGCATATCTCCTCTGATTTCTACTTTGAGAAAGAATCAGAAGCCAACAGGGAGAAATTTATATTTCATATTTTTTGGTTTCATGATGGCGCCCCCTAATTTTGCATTAGTCCTACTGAATATGGTTCTTCTATCTGTCAACGTACTGTAGATGGAGACTTTCTTTCGATTCAGCCAGTCAAAGCAGTGACACAAGAGAGAGCCCACACTAGCTTTCCTGCTAAAGTCTCCTTCTTATCTAATTTGCATTATTAACATGTACCTGTCTTGTCCTGCTTCTCAGCTTATTGAACGAGCCACTAAACAAATGTTCACCAGGGAAAAGTGCCTGCTAACGTCAGCTTTCAGGCTGGATAGTAAACTAAACAGCATGTAAGCGTCCCTGTAAATGTCACTTGTGTCCGGTGAGATGCTGTGGTCCTCCCTCTTCAATACCACTAACAACACACCGTCTGCCCATGTAGGCTACAGCTCAGGTTTATTTACTTTGTCTCTGGTTCTCTACGGTGTAACACCAGCACTCACCTGCTGCTGTCAATTAAACAAGACGACATGCATAAAGAAATAAAGAAAGTGCGGTCGTTATTGATGGTAACTTGGCTATCTAAAAATGGTGGGTTTGTGAGGGATGTCCCGTGTTGCAACAGTGACGATTCTCTCTGACCAATCAGTAGTCTGCAGTGTTTTAACTCCACCTTCTAGTAACGGCTCAGCTCGCTTGGAACCTCGCCCGAGGTGGTACCAAAACCAGGTACTACGGATGGGCAATACCAATCCGTAGTCACCGTGTCACATGGTTTCCACAGTCATGTGACACGGGCCAGCTAAATATGTCAGGGCTGTTTTGGCACAAACGTTATACAAAAGTAGTGAAAACATCTGAAAGTGATGCAGCCACCCACGTTTGTATTTCTATAATTTTAGGCTATTATCTTTATTTTTTTAGAGGAATCAAAACCAAATGATTAGCTTGTGAGTATCAAAGTATTGATACAGTATGGATCCGCCTATCCCTACCAGGTACTGTCCACAACTTTTGTTAATGGAAAACCCAAAAAAGTGCAAGTCGAGTTGAGTAGAGCCGTGCCATTCCATGCAGCGGAAATGTGATTTCAGTTGGACTTTAAAATCCCAAACTTGCCTCTCATATCTTATTGTGGACACCCTGGGTGTTTCTCTCTGCAGGGAGAAACCAGCCTTGAGTCTTATCAGCTCTCCAGTGTTAGGCTGCGTGGGCTTCAGTGTTGTATAAGCTTTTTACTCCACTGAATGGAGGTTTGGAAACACCTCTGCTCTCTGACATCATTCATTCCTTCCATTCTCCTTGGCCACAAAAGACATTTATTGTTACATAATCTCTCTCTTCAACAGAAGACACCCGAGGATATTTTTTTCTTGCGCCTCTTCTCAGAAGTAAAACAGGAAAATGGGATTGATAATGATTTTCTGAATAAATATTGACTAAAAGGAGAGTAGGGAGTCGCCTGGAGCAACAGCTTGTGCATACAGGCTCTTTATTTTCAGTGCCAGGCTAAAGGGATTCTGTATAGCTCAGTGCAAAGGGCAAC
>CAKAKR010059557.1:0-20230 GCA_916700685.1 Adelosebastes latens | reverse complement strand
AAAAAAAATGTATTACGCTCAAAGGCAAATCACATGACACATACCAGCCATTAATAACAAATTCATTACAAAAGCAAACATGAGAACATTCAAATAAAAATGTTTGTACGACTAAGTGTAAATGTTTTACAGAAATAATATCATTTAATAATAAGCCTTCTTATAACTTTCAGGGTTTGTTGTTTTTAAATGTTTAAAGAGGTCACTCGTGTTTACTGTGTGTGGCTCAATTCATTGTCACAAATCGTGCATCTTGTTGTATTTTTTATCTACAAGTGACAAATAGCATCACACCACGCTACGTTTCCTTTCTGCCATTCTCTCACGTTTGATGTTGAAGTGTGCCACTGTGCACCGCTGTGCCCTAAGCTCTGATGTCACATGGTTTCCACAGTCATGTGACACGGGCCAGCTAAATACTGTATGTCAGGGCTGTTTTGGCACAAACGTTATACAAAAGTAGTGAAAACATCTGAAAGTGATGCAGCCACCCACGTTTGTATTTCTATAATTTTAGGCTATTATCTTTATTTTTTTAGAGGAATCAAAACCAAATGATTAGCTTGTGAGTATCAAAGTATTGATACAGTATGGATCCGCCTATCCCTACCAGGTACTGTCCACAACTTTTGTTAATGGAAAACCCAAAAAAGTGCGAGTCGAGTTGAGTAGAGCCGTGCCGTTCCATGCAGCGGAAATGTGATTTCAGTTGGACTTTAAAATCCCAAACTTGCCTCTCATATCTTATTGTGGACACCCTGGGTGTTTCTCTCTGCAGGGAGAAACCAGCCTTGAGTCTTATCAGCTCTCCAGTGTTAGGCTGCGTGGGCTTCAGTGTTGTATAAGCTTTTTACTCCACTGAATGGAGGTTTGGAAACACCTCTGCTCTCTGACATCATTCATTCCTTCCATTCTCCTTGGCCACAAAAGACATTTATTGTTACATAATCTCTCTCTTCAACAGAAGACACCCGAGGATATTTTTTTCTTGCGCCTCTTCTCAGAAGTAAAACAGGAAAATGGGATTGATAATGATTTTCTGAATAAATATTGACTAAAAGGAGAGTAGGGAGTCGCCTGGAGCAACAGCTTGTGCATACAGGCTCTTTATTTTCAGTGCCAGGCTAAAGGGATTCTGTATAGCTCAGTGCAAAGGGCAACCATACTGCTGCGGATAAGGGTTTGATTCACTGTGTGTGTGTAAAAGTAATAATCTGCAACATTTAAAGACAACAAATGTCTGTTACATATAGCAGTGCTTGAACGTACATCCAATTCATGAACATCTTATATTTGTATGAACTGGTTTATTTGCTGTGCTGAACATTAAGTGTCTCAAAGCTCTTTTTATGTTGTATGTTGTACACAACCCTGTCTCCTTCAAAATTACGTTCCCATACAACTAAACTGCATTCTCAATTATGTTTCGATGGAAACGTATTTTCTCCCGGATTATAGTTGGAATTTTAAACAGTTTTAAACTTCTGGTTAACATTGTAAATTGAAACAAAACAAAACAAAACAAAAAACGCAACAAAACTACCATTATGGTGACTTTTAGTTTAACACTAGACCATGGACTGTATATAAGAAGTGGGCGAAATTACCGTGACTTCACCCATTGGTTTATGGACTACGGTTTTGAAGCCTCGAGTTCGGCATTTTGGCCATCGCCATCTTGGTTTTTAGCAACCAGAAGTGACACAAGAGGGTGGAGCTAAGTGCAACCGAATACTGAATAAGACATTTTTAGGCGACCAAAATTTAGTAATTGACTTTCATGAACTGAAAACACAAAATGAAAGGGTTAAAGTTCTGAGACGAAAACACAAACAACTCCCAGACCGGACAACGCCGTGGTAGCAACCTGTCAATCACAAGGTAGTCACGCCCTAAAGCATCCCCTGCTTTATGGTCTATTTGACTCTAAATGGGACCATAATTTACTAAATGAACATCATGCTGTATTGAAAAAGATTTGAAACTAGCGATTTTGACCATAAACTCATGTTTACAATGTTTACTGAGGTAATAAATCAAGTGAGAAGTAGGCTCATTTTCTCATAGACTTCTATACAATCAGTCTTCTTTTTGCAACCAGAGGAGTCGCCCCCTGCTGGCTATTAGAAAGAATGCAAGTTTAAGGCACTTCAGCATTGGCTTCACTTTTCAGAACCGGAGGTTTCCCACTGCACGAGACACGAACAGCGGTCTCCTGGGTGTAAGTCCTGTCTTTGTTTAATCCATGGCCACCTCCCTATGCGGACTATTATTAGAAACGTATTTGTGATACGTCAAAAACAACGTAATCAGAGACAAAATACCTTTTCCTCGAAAATTCACAATGCAGTTTCGTTGTGGGAACGTAATTTTTAGGAGACAGGGCTGTTTGTACAGAGAGTGATGCTTTTCTTGTTTTCAATTTTTTTTTTTTTAAATAAATAGAAGAACTCAGCAGGTAGGATGAGCAAAAAATAGCCACTGCTGAGCTGACAATCCATCTGCAAAGATTCAGACTTCATCAACAACAATAACAAAACGAAGTTCAATACCAACCACTATTTCACTGACTGTAGAAGTGCAGTGCAGAACAACATCACAGAATTGAGTGCCCAGCACCCAACACTTAGTCACAAACAGTAAAAAAGATTACCACATCGATGTCTTGGATATAAAGATGTGTTAACATCGTAAAGAACATTTTGAAGGCTCCATGATTGCATTTACCGGAGGCACAACCAGATGTGGGTTTGATGCAGAAAGCAAGAACTGAGGTCAGTCAGGTTTGAAATGTTTCAGTCCGGGAGAAAAAATTCTATTCATCCCAAAGCTGCATGACTCCATGAATGTATACAGAGACAGCAGGAGCAAAACGAGCGAGTCTGGAGTAAAATACGGGAAACAACTCGAGTCCCTGGTGGGTTTTGAAACCTGTCTGAGTCAGAGCTGCCTGCAAAAACATTCCAGGGCTTGAATTCACACAAATAAATTGGGATGAAAATGTGCTTTCAGTTCAGTCTGAAAGAGCCTGGGCACACCAGAAATGGCAGAATGATATTCCTTCATGGGTCATCGCAATTTTAATTACATGTAGGAGCTATAGGACAAGTTTTATTTTTAGATATAGGCTAAATGTATAGCTGATGCCCCTGTGGACAGCCTGACTGCCCCTCTGAGGTCAACAGTAGCAACACAGTTTGCTGCTGGTCGATGAAATTACTTGTCAAAGGTCTCCGAGGCTGAACTTTGCACAAAACCTCCACAAGGATTTACTTTGCTGATGTGAACCAATCCTCTGATAAAATTCCACTGTAATAAATGGTGGTGTGACTGTTCCCAAAGACTAAATCAACTACAATTTATATTAGAATATGTTACAAAACATGAAATAAATACATCCTGTACTTAAAGGGGACATATATATATATATATATATATATATATATATATATATATATATTTTTTTTTTTTTTTTTTTGGGGGGGTTACTACTAGATGTTTACATGCTTCAATGTTCAAAAAACACATTATTTTTCTCATACTATCTGTCTGAATATACCTGTATTCAGTGCTTGAAGTGAAAAAAAAGTGTCTTATTCACATGTTGGCGTGTGTATCGTCCGTTATCAGCAGTCTTTTGCAACTTATTCCTATTTATTCATTATTTCTTTAAGCATGTTACACTGTGTCAGTCATAACCAGCTGTGGTTTTATTGCTATTATTATACTTGGGCTATGCACCTTCCATAGTAGGCCTATAATATTCCAATACTGGTATGTTTGTATATAGTGTTAATACTTAAAGTGCTTTACTGTGTTATTCCAATGGTATCCTTCTGTAATATATTATAGGATGCCTATAACCTGTGTGAGCAATTCATTCAGGTTTCAGGAGCAGTGGCCCAGTCAGGGTGCTCCTACATATTATACAGAGACACTAGATACTAGAAGATTTGAAGGTTTTTGATTTAAAACTATATGCAATTCATAATTTTGGACCATTATTATTACTAGTTAAATTATTAATTTTATTATTTATCACAGCCTTTTTCTGAACATTCAATTCTTCTCTTTTTCTTCTTCTCTGTAAAATCAAATTCTAGAAATCAGAAGAGCAGATTCAGAAATTGTTTGAATAATGTCATATGATGAACAGCTCACTAATTATTTAACAAAAAGGACATGAACATTGTATTGATAAATTACAGCACTCTCGGTCTCACCCCCCCTCCAACGTGACATGCGTTGGCTTGTCCAGATGCTCCCAACATAGTTTTTATGTTCATACGGCTTATGAGTCGCGGCACAAATAGGCTGGTGCTGCGAATTGCCATTATGAATCTCACAGAGAACCTGATCTGGAGAAGGCAGGAAAGAGTACCGGCAGCTTGTGAGAAGTTTCAGTACGCAAGAAAAAGTGACGGTACGGCAAGGTGTAAAATGTAGAAGTGCTGGTACTGCGTACCGGTGAGTACCGGCCCACTTCGAGCACTGTCTGTATTCACCCTTCTGTCTGAAACCTTCCGTTTTAGCGCCTGTCTCTTTAAGCCACCCCCTACTGAAAAACCCCCAGTCTGCTCTGATTGCTTGTGAGAAAAATATGGTGCACCTTTGCAAAGGAAGTTCTCAAGCTGTGGGCGGTATATTCTAATGAGCCTGCATGTGACATAGGAAGGGCACAAGAACTGAAAAAGTGAGTTTTGCATGATTAAGGTATCAACTAGGACTCTGTATATTCCAATCTCCCACATAACCTTGAGCATTAAATAAAGGTTGATCTGTTTATGTACTATGAATCGAAATGCAAGGCACATCAGATAAAAAAATATCCACTTAATGACTTTGTGCAACAAAGCATAATTCAAAATTCCTAGATATTTTCTGAGACCTCGGGTCAGTTCCGTCTCTCAATCAGTAATTAACATTCATGCTGCACAAGCTGGAAACAACAGAGCGTAGTCTGTTCCACCTGTTCAATTAGCCCGGGAGACGAATGTTTCTGCATCAGGAACTATTTGAAATGATGCTCATGCTTCTCAAGACTCGGCCCCTGTTTCACCGCTCACAGATCACACAGTCGCCTACACTGTGAACACACCATCCACCTGTGAGCTTCATTTGATGAGCAGCAAATGTTCTGTGTTTCGGTACTTGCTCTTAGGTAGGATTATGAATTATTGATATAAATAAACAGAAAGAAAACGACCATGCATGATGCACATTCAGTCCATAATTTCTACTACAAAATCTTCTACAACACAGAGTTAAAAATGATTGTTACGATTCAGCTAGACAGCTATTAGATTTAGATTAATGTGATGGTATTGTGTGAGATCACATTGAACCTGCATCAGACCGCCGTGGGAGATAAAACCACGTGAGCCGGTGTGTTGTCTTTCTCCCCACGTTCTGCTCATCGTGCGCCTCTTTGAAGCTCGGGGATGGTGTAGGGAGAGATTGACGGATGCTCACACTCCGCTTCTTCTGTTTCACACTCCAGTCCACCTGAGTATCTCTGTGTGTGTGTGTGTGTGTGTGTGTGTGTGTGTGTGTGTGTGTGTGTGTGTGTGTGTGTGTGTGTGTGTGTGTGTGTGTGTCTGAGTGCGCTTGCTGGAGAAAAATTTACATCTTTATGAATGTGTCCATGTTTTTGTTCGCAGGTGTTTTATCTGCATCAGTGAGCATTCAACCTCAAGGATACAGCAAAGAAAAGTGTCTCCGTCAGTCAGCAGCGGATTTTTGTGTTTGTGTTTTTGTCTAAACTGAAGTTATATGAAGATAGAGAATTTTCTGGCTTTTCTTTTTCTTGTGGAATACTGGATAATTTTACCTTGTTGCTATCAATCATGAAAATTTGTAGAGGAAAATTATTCTTTGGCAGAACTGCTCCTAGATATACAATACATGTAACCTGTGACAAGGGGTCCATACGTACTGCTCCATTTTTAGGGGACACAAACCAAAAAACTGATTAAATGTATATAGCACATTGGCACAGTTCCAGTCTCAAAGAGACTTTATTTTATTTTTTATATTAAAGGGACAGTGTGTAGGATTTGGTGTCATCTAGCGGTGTGGTTGCAGATTGCAACCAACTGAGTACCCCTCCGCTCACTCCTCCCGTTCCAAGACTGCTGTAACGTGAGCCGGCGAGTTCAAAACCGTGGTAACGCTATTCGCCTCACTCAGAGGCCATTCTTACCATAATAACACTATTCTAGGAGCAACAGAAGTCAGACGGCGGCTGGCGGTACCAGGGTTTTGCACTCTGCGGCTCACGTTACCGCAGTTTCACAAGCATGTCAGAGAACTAAGGTGGCCTTCAGGTAGCGTAAAAAAAGGCTCCCTCATGAGTCAGAGTTTGGTTTGTCCGTTTTGGGCTACTGTAGAAACATGGAGGAGCAACATGGTGGACTCAGTGAAGAGGACCTGCTCCCTATGTAGATATGAACGGCTCATTCTAAGCTAACGAAAACACAATGACTCTTAGTTTCAGGTGATTATACACTAATGAAAACACAGTTATGAATATAATATTCCATTTCTGCAAATAGATCCCATCAGCGGCCCCTAGTGGCTGTAATGTCAATTACATGCACACGAGCAAAGTGTTCAATCTATTCCTGTATGATCAGTTGTGGGTTAAAAATGTAAAGTTTCTCTTAAAATCAAAAGGGTTTGGGAGCATGAATGTGTAAATATAATTGGAACAGCCCTTTAATTTTCAAGAAATGCTATGTGATAGACTGACAATCTTTCCATGATGTTCCCCATCTCTCGCTAAATGTGCTTTGGGAAGTTGGAAAGTTCCAGCTACCTGCAACCCAGCAAAGGATAAGAAATGGATTGATTGATGACATTGATATGCAAGTAAAAATGGCCTGATGGAGGGAAGGTGGAGGGCTCACCTTACATAAATGTTAGGATTCATCCCTTAAGGATCATAAATATCCTCAATAAATTCCACTGCAATCTGGACAGTAGTTGTTGAGTTCTGTTACCCGTGACAAAGTGTTGGTCGGACCAACTGAGCAAAACTAATAGTGCAAAAACTTGAATCTGTGTTTCCATTATCTTAATGAACCGTCTTTCAGGTTTTTCCCAACCTTTTCTTTGCTAACATAGAGTACACAAATGTTAAATTTGGCATGTGTTAGGGACAATGTCCATGTTAGTTTGTATTCTTCATACTAACACTCCTTTTTAAATATATATGTTTTTTATTGTCTGCTATTAAAAAGGTATTTTCCACCAAATATGCAGTGCAGCACCTAAGAAATACAAAAATAAATGTATTTTAGTATAGTTCTCCAACGCTAAGAATTCAAATCATTTCACCTTGACAGACAGTAATTATATCTTATCTCATCTTATTATATGCATCACAAATCATAAATTCAAAATGCAGATATGAAAAACGGCCAGCTGGCTCTCATTATCCGGCTGTGACCTTTGCAAATGGGTTATTCTCTCACTTTCATTCAACTGTGACAGCCAGGCCCGTTCCTATAGAGACAAAATGCCATTGAAAAAGTAATATAACACAGAGTGGTGCTATTGGACAGATGAGGAGAGGCAGTGACATTTCACATTTCTTGTTCCATTTCTGCAGCCGCCCCCCCTGAAGAACCCACTAGTGATTTTCAGCCCGATCCAATATTTGAAAAGGACTCGTGCACGCCAGTCCTGTCTCTATAGATGACAACTGCCATGGGGCACGTTGACAGTCCACGGCCCATTATTTCAGCTTGAAACCACCTCCCTGCTGGGATATGCTACTGTTGAACAGGGAAAATAGCCTCAATCTGCAAAGAATGAAATGTCAAAGACTTCCTTTCAAAACCAACGGGGTCTCGGAGGCCAAGTGGACAGTTGACATGCATGCTAACATGCAAGAAGAAAGCCCAGTATGTACTTTTGGGAGGGTTTTGAAGAATTAAGCCAGTGAAATACATAAGTTAAATACTTCAGTCTGTCTGGCTTTTTAAAGTATTCTCCTGCAACAGTTCATATGATATCTTTCGAAAAAGTTATTCCTCCTTTTCCATTTGTTTTCCTACGAATGTCCAGAAACACGTGTCAATTTCCATTTGTTACATGCCTACAGTCTTTTCAAAATAAACTTCCGTCTTCACAGGAAACAACTTCCTTAGGTTTAGGCAACAAAACTACTTGGTTAGGTTTAGGAAAAGATCGTGGTTTGGCTTAAAATAAATCCGGAAGTGGTGTTACTTAAGTACGTAGGTTACATGACAAATAAATCAAAGATGACTTCTGGTTTCACACATGACATGAACGCCGGTCTCCTGGGCGAAAGTCTGGTATTTTTTGGCCCGCCCATCCACCCCGATCTCCTCTCTACAGTATATGTGGCGTTCACGGCTCTTTATATTTCCTGGTTCATGATTACATTAATTACACACTAATTGATTTTTTGGGATATACCCGGATTACAGTGCATTACTTTTCGTATAGTACGAACAGTGTATGAGATCAGCCTGTGATTTTGGTCTTTTTTTTGGCTTGTGTATGTTTAAGGGGGACATAATAGAAAATAATCTCCCCTGTACATTAGCTTGGGTGTATCTTTCTCATGAACATCTTTTTTTTGAGTGTTTATATCCCACCAACTGGCTTTGTTCCACTCCAACAGCACACATTAATTAAACCACCACGGATGAATTTATTCTATTATTGGATTCTCTCTGCCGGTGAGTATCCCAAATGTTCCCGAGTCCCCTTGCACATCATGCGCTGGCGCAGCTCGGTGCGGCGTGTTGGGACTGTACAGGAGAAAACAATACGATGGTAATCCTTAGCAAAAGACAGGAAAATTGGACCTGAATATGTTGCCCTCATTCCCTTAGGACTGCATTCCCTTCAGCAGCGGCTGACAGAAGATGGATTTACTTATTATCGTGCCTGTGCATGCCAATGAGCGAGACGCAGGGAATCAATAACTCCCCGGCAAGAGTGTGAGGGCCATACAAATGCACGGTCAAGCCAGGTTACAAACGAGGCAATCGCACCAGTGGAAGTAAGCAGAGAGGCCTTTAGTATCTGCATTCCTTCTGTTATATAAATTATTTGACTATAAGAAAATTACCACGTTAATTAACTGCAAATAGCCTCCCTTTGTCTTCCATGTTTTGCATAATAACCTCATTTTAACCTGCCGAATCTCCCCACAGTCAGCTCTGTTGAATGGCTTTTTGAACACAATTAGCTTTTAATTGTGAGCCTCAATAGAACGATCAGAGCCTTTTGTGTCTCTGCACCTCGCAGGATTTTACAGTATGATACAAGAGGTGGGCTTCTCTAAAGGTTAGAGACAGTTGTCAGTTTAATTCTTGAGACTGGTTCAGAAGATTAGAGCAAGAAAGGCACGTCACACTTTCCCTCAACAGTGGAGCTGCTAGCTAGAGTATTGTTTCATGAGCAGTGAGGAATCCTTACCTGTATTCATGCCAAACATGCAAGTGCACATAGTTTACGTGAGGTAGAGCTTACAATTACATCTTCATTACCTCCGCCAAGGAGGTATGTTTTTGGTTTGGTTTGTTGGTTTGTTTGTCTGTTTGTCTGTTTGTCAGCAGGATTACAGAAAAACTACTGGCCCGATTTTCATGAAACTTGGTGGAAGGGTGTAGCATGGGCCAAGGAATAACAGCCCGTTCTCATTCCCACGGCTCCAAATACTGATACTTTGTCAAGCCCCTCAGCATGTGATGCACAAGGCACCCTTTAGCACCTGTATGAGATGCACTGGGCTTTCCATTCACTACAATGTAAACCCATCTGTGGCAACAGTAAACGCTCAGAGAAAATGTTTCGAGAGGGACTGTGGTGACGTAGTTTAAAGAGAGAAAAAACCCACTTAGGGTGGGAGGGGAGGTGGATGGAGACCGGTGTTCGTGTCCCATGTGAAACGAACAACGTGTTGTTCGTCTTTGTGTTCACAAAGTTTCAGTTTCACTTTATAAACTTAGTAATGTTAAGCCTAACCTAACTAAGTGGTTTTGTTGCCTAAACCTAAGCAACTGTTTTTGTTTGAATTTACAACGTTAACCACGTGTTTACTGCGTCCGTTTGACGCGCTGGGCTACCCAGAGCGATAGAAAGTGACGCCAAGGGGTCCTGACCAAGCATAAGTATGTGATGAGTTGGGATGAGAACGTGTTGAAAAGAACCCATTACATTTTTAAGCTGATCCGAATCACGGGGCAGATACACACATTATTTTTCACTTATGGGAACGGCCTTGGCGGATGTCTGCACTAGAAGGGCACTCGGAAAGTGCAGACCTCTGACGAGGCCGTTTCCAATATCGAATGGGTTCTTCCTTGACCCATGCTACACTCTTCCACCTAGTTTCATGAAAACCGGGCTGGTAGTTTTTCAGTAATCCTGCTGACAAACAGACTGTTTTTAGCTTTAAGTCCAGACACTACTCTTACTTGCTAAATCATAATGCCTGCAACTAGGGACTTGCACCTTCAACAAGTAAACACTGGCTGACATTTCAAACCTCAAAGCTCATCATAGCCATTGCGACCCTCCAAAAAGCCTTCAAAAGTCTAAAAAAGCATGCCTTTCATTCCCACTCCAGCTGAAAAGAGTCTGGTATGTTGCATGAATGTTCATAAAGCCCTCCAGTGAATCCCCAAACAACCTGACAAAAAAAAGACACCTCAAGTTGTAGATGTCAGACTTACATGAATAGAGGCGCTGGAACAAGCCGAGATAGACCAGTAATTGAAAAGAGAGAGCCATACTCTACTCAAAACCATCCACTTGTGTCAGCAATTTTTTTCCTGTAAATACAACGGGTCCCCGGGAGCTTTTCCGCTGAGGAGAAGCAGGCGCATTCACCCGGTAAGTGGATAGCCTCTATTTACATTGTCACGGGTAGAAACATCCTGCTGCGTATCTTTCTTATCCAGACTGCTCAGGGGCTACCATATATCAGTTCACATGTGTGCTGCCTGGTACACTGCCTTACAGACACAATCCCATTTCCAGCTCAGTGCCTTATCACCTTGATGACCCGTAATTCATCGCGCTCCAATGCAAGCTGCTGCGGCATGAACGAACCCAATTCTTCGCCTCTGTATGGGTTTGTGCACCTCGTCTCCAGCAAGCTGAATACAGCTCTGCAGCTATACAGTGTTGAGCTCCTTATTCCTGATTGTGTGTCAAGAAGATTGAGAATCCCAGTAGTGGTTTCTCAATGAGTCCCCTTTGGCTTTCTAATGCGTCCTTTGAGAATAATGGACATGCCAATAGGACTGACGCTCAGACCCAAGCTGCAAACAACCTACAGGGGCAGATCCATCAAGATTTACCGCCACTACCACCACCATCACCAATACCTCTCAGAAACACACACTCACACACACACACACACACACCTCCCACCCACTACTACTTGTGACTCGAGGGCTGACTGACTGGCGGATTAAATCAGCAACTAGTAAGGAGTTGTGAGTGGCTCCTCGGCAGCAAATTAATGGACCTTTGTTCATTGTGTTCGGCCACCGGGTACACTCAGGGGCAGTGCTCTTAAAGACACATAAACATAACCAAACAAATCAATGAGGCTTTGGGAACTGTGCAGTGTATGAAAATTAGCTTTTACACAACTTTCATGCTCCATGCAAGTTCACATAAAAGAGGGTTTGCCTTCAATTCCAACAAATCAGATTTCAATTTCTAGCTCGTGTTAAGATTAGACTGGTGTGTAAGTATCCTCCTCTAACGACTTGTTGTCTTTTCACTAGATACATTACAGCATTGGTCGTGTCCTCCTCATACTGTCTTCCTGAATGTGCCTGTATTTGCCCTCTGTCTTAAACGCTGTTTTAGCTCATTTCAACGGAACAGAATTGCATTGCTAGGCAACAGTTTATCCATGTTTACTTCCTGTCAGCTGATGTCATTCACATACGCTGTAACCGGAAATTAACTGGGACACATTTAGAATTTTTACGTTTACAACTATAAATATTGTATATTTGTGACATCACAAAGCTACAGAAATCCTGACGGCTTGTTTCAAAGACAGAGTTTCTGAATACGGGTTGTGTTTATTTCTCCATGGATTGAGCATTTCGATCCTTTCACAGTATTTAAATAGGACTTAAACCTGCTTTATAATAAGAAAGACATGAAAATCTCCCTATTTACAATGTGGGACCTTTAACCTAAACCTTAACCACAGAGGTTGCAAAGCAGAGTTTGTATCAGTCACTGAAAAATGTCCCGTTTTGCTATGAAGACTTGTTGCTAGGTCATCTAGAACAGTCATTCCTAAACACTGTGTCGGGATGCACAGGTGGGCAGCAGGAGATTTTATTAGGGTCGCCAAATAAATTAGCAGAATTTTTTCCGTAATCTTTTATTTAAGATTTAAACTTGCAGTTCACCTTTGAGCCACATGAAGGAGCCTGAACGTACGTATTGTTCTGGTAATCTTAGTCTACTTTATTACACTGAATTCAATATGAAAGGCTAGTGTTCATTCTGTTTGTTTTACTGATGAGAGGGAAATCACGAGAGCCATTTATAAAGTATTTAAAATGTGTATAGGTTTTACACATGTATAAAACAAAGTTGTGATTTATCAAACGAATATCTCTTTGAAATGGCTGATTCACCTAATCAAGATAATATAAGGTGATGTGGAAATGGCAGTAGAAATGGTCAGGAGGAACATTCATTTATGCACAAATTGGCTCTTCTCATGATTTACAAGGCCTATTGTGAATTGGGTCGCGATGGTTTATCATTTTTATCATCTTTTTTAAGAACTTTGGGAAACACCTCCAATGGGCAGTTCAACTACTTACATTATGGAATTGAGCTGCAGAACCATTTGGACCAAAATTAAGGTGACTTTATAACCCCATTTAAAGTATACCACATTAAAAATGGTCACAGATTTTCTATTGCAGTCACATGTTTTTGATAACAGATTAAGTTTACCTCACTTAACCATGATTTCTGCCTTCATGTAACATACAGTAGATGTGATACCATCAAGTATTTATAAGCCAACAGTTAGTGTGAACTGAAAAACGCTGCATCCATTATCAGTTTCTACTCTGATGTGGATCATGAATCTAACATCTAATCCTGAGTCAAACCATCGATATGAAATTCAAATTTTTGATATCTGCATCTCAGTGTGTGGTAATGTGCAGTGCTTAGCTGAAAAGCAGCATCTTCGCTATTCAAATCTCAGAAAAGCCGACGCATCCTACTCCAGCAGCACACCTGTAATCCCCTCTTTAGCTGAAAGACATTGCAAAGATTTACTATTATGTGTAATTTATTCTTATCTGGTTTTATCCCCATTAAAAAAGTGATGTGAGTGAATCTCAGCTGTGGCATACGGCAGGCATTCCTATTTCCCATGTGAGTTGGTTTGCATTTGTTTTGTAATAATTGGCGTGCGCAGAGAGAAAGTACTCCCTTCCCTCAAAACACAAATGAAAATGTGTAAATAAAGCAAAACTACAAGGAAGTAATCATTACATTCAAATCCTTGTTATGTCAAGTCACTACTGAATTTTGTATTTAAATGAAACCTAGATTTTTCTAACAGACACAATGCTTTTACTTGCCTCAAGGCTCCATTTGTGATTTCATTAAATAAGCTTCTTCCAGGGTGTCTCTTGTTTTATTTCATGCATCCTGTTGAGCATTTTCTAAAGTCCGTCCTGTTTCTGTATCGACCAAACACAACACAAATACAGTGATGCAAAAAACTGTGTGCAATTCTGCTGACAGTTAGGTATCCCTCCACTTCTTCCTCACCCTCATCACCCTCTCTTTTCTGCCTCACTCTGCAGTGCTGTCACCAATTGATTTCATTCGTCTATTCATCTCTCAAACAAGTTGCCCTTGGGTCTGTGCCTTGCTTTGTTATTATTGTCAGAGCTGTGAGTATTCGGCGTGGTCATTTCAGTTTAGCATTTTAAATGGTTTCCATGAGAACACAAGAGATTGGGATTGTGAAGGTCGTGCCAGAAATACAGAATTGTCTGTAGTGTTTTGCAAAAATGTGATTCAGAAGCAGTGAATCGTGGATAAATGGTTATATTTTCGCAGAATAGTTAACAGGGTTTAGTTCATGAATGTCAGGATTTGGTCAGTAAGTACTTTCTATTTTGCTTTTTTTTCTTTGAAAACATTGTGGGCATCATAGCTGGGAAGTGTTTTGATGCCAGACATCGTCCAACGTCACTGAGCAGGTGGACTCTGTGTGTTTATTCTCACAAAATGTTAGTTTCCTTCCCTGACAGACCAAAGAAAGGCTACATTTCTTTGTGTTGGTAATGTGCTCTAATTATGATGGAAAAGGGCAACTTTATTGCACAGCGAGAACTGCACCTCACTTAAATTTAGAATTGCCTTTGTTTTTCTCAGAAAGGATGAAGTGATTACATTACAGCCTTTTGTGTCGCTGTCATTCTTCCAGCATGGCGGCGTCTCCCTCATTGGTGAGCGTTCCCCAAACAGCCTCTGCTTTGTCATGCCAGGAAATGGCAAAATTATATTGACGTCTCTCTTCTGCTCTTATGTTAATGTATTCAGAATGACTGCAGTGTTATGGTATTGTCTGAAAACACCCCTCCTTCACCTCCCCATCCTCCTCATTGCCTCCCAATATATTTCTCCATCTGCAAAGGCAAATTAAACCAAAAAGGAGGTCTGGTGTGTTCTTGGTGCCAAATTCATTTCCAATGTGGATGGGGGCTCACAGTGGGATTATGTCATGATTGCCCAAAACAATCAAACCCAGGCCGTGGGGCTGCAGACTGAAGTGGTGCTGCACTGAATATCATCATCATCATAACCTTGAAAGACCTTCACTGGCGGAGAGGGGAGAGTCAAGAGGGAGTCATAGCTGTGCAGATAGCGCCCCCTGTTGATCATCAGAGAAACAAACAGCATCAACGCAGATGGGGATGGCTGTGCACACTAATGCTTATGAGCAAAAAAGTTTCACAATATAGGTCCTCTTATTGACAGAGTCCCAGGGGTCACAAATTCCTTGATTTCATATAGAAGGAGGTCGGAAGAAAACCAGTCCATTGAAACCACTGTCGTCAAAATAGTCATTCTGATGTATTCTCTTGTTCAACTCATTTCTAGCAGTAATCCTGCTGGTGTACATAAAGTACATATATAGATGCATTAAAGAGGATCTATTATGCTTTTGTGCTTTTTCCCTTTCCTTTAGTGTGTTATATAGTTTTTTAAGTATATAAGTTTTAAGTCCACGCCAAATTGAGTTACTCTCCCTCACAGAAACACTGCTACTGAATTGCCTGAAACGCCTTGCTTGAAGTCCCGCCTTTTCTTCCGCAACGTGGTGATGTCACCAAGTAACACATTTGCATAATATGTGCCTATAGCAGCTAGTTTGGCACACTGTCAAACAAAGCTATAGTCAGAGTGGAGCTGGAGCGGAGTCCAAACAGAGCATTTCCGACAGAGGGTGAAAAGAGGTGCTGCAGCAAAAGTGTTTTTTGAACATTAAAGCATGTGAACATGTTCTAGTACAGGGGTCTGCAACCTGCAGCTCCGGAGCCACATGTGGCTCTTTAGCCCCTCTCCAGTGGCTCCCTGTGGATTTTTAAAAATGGAAATTAATAACTGTTTTTTGTTTACATTTTCATTTTTATTTATCATTGTTGTAGGTCTATGGTACGACGGTACGACGGAGTATTAGGGCCACATTGAGGAAAAAAAAAAAAATCGGAGATTTCGAGAATAAAGTCGTAGTATTACGAGAATAAAGTCATAATATTATGAAGTAGTAGTTTTACGTGCTTCTTTCTTTTTTTCTCGTAAAGTTATGACTTTATTCTTGTAAATTTACAACTTTTTTTCTCGTAAAGTTATGACTTTATTCTCTTAATATTACAACTTTTTTCTCGTAAAGTTATGACTTTATTCTCGTAATATTACAACTTTTTTTTCTCGTTAAGTTCTAACTTTTTTCTCGTAATATTATGACTTTATTCTGGAAATCTCAGATTTTTTTTCCCTCAATGTGGCCCTAATACTCTGTAGTACATTTGGCCCTCACTGCATTAGACTTATATACTATATACTTAGACTATAAACTGTGTTACCTTCATCACAATGCTGAAATGTTTTGCGGCTCCAGACAGATTTTATTATTTATTTATTTTTTGCCTAAAATGGCTCTTTTGATAGTAAAGGTTGCTGACCCCTGGGCTAGTAGAAACCCAAAATACAGGTATGCACCTGAAAATAAGCATAATAGGTCCTCTTTAAGTTATATATTATTATTATTAGTGCTAATAATAATATATATATATACATTTAATACAATTTTGAGTTTTGTTACTACCTCTACCCAATCAGTGTTTTATTTTGAAGGTCCCTGACTCCTCCTGGTACTTCCGTGTTTGCGTCTGTCCTGCGTGTCCTGCTTCTCCTCCTGCAGATCCAAGAGTGTCTTGTAGCGACTGTTTTGACATAAATAATCATGTCTCTGGAGGTGGAATCCGCAGAGTAAGTAGTCCAATCAATAACCCATAAAACAGGGTCATTTATATAGCAGTTTGTCTGCTAATTACTCCATAATTTAATAATAATCCTGTCAATGAGGCCTGCCTCATCCTGTGCTGCTCTCCACTAGCGTTAGCGCCCTGAGCTAGCTGAAGCTAACAGGCTAACTTACAGTGTCTCCCACATGATGGAAACTGTTTGCTCTTTTTTCAGCGAAGTGATGGTGATTTCAGTCTGAAGTGATGCTCTGTTATTTAAAGTATTAAATTGAGCATTTTTGTTTTGCATTACTTCTCCATGGAGTCGCTAAACAGAGTTGAAAGCTAGGTGTGTTAGCATTAGCTAACGTTAGCCCTGCAGGTTGCCACAGATACTGCTGCTCTGACCTGTAAACTATTCAAACTAAAGCAGCAAAAGTCAGTTGATTGTTATTAATATTACTTTAAATAATACCCTAACATCTAACTCCTTATTCAATACATCAACACGTTGTAATTTGAAATGCTACAGCTGAGCTATCTTGCAATATATTATATATTATAGTAATATAATATAATATATATATATATATAATATTATATTACAATAATATATATATATATAATATAATATATATATATAATATTATATATATATATACTGTTTATTTAAATGTCATTTAATCCTGCAGCTGTCAGTCTCCACAACCAGCACTGCTCACACAAATGTCATATTAAATCACTCTAATTTCCTCATTCACAACATCTCTTACTAAAAGGCAGGAAAAGGGTATTCAATATAGGCTCTATATACCTACACAAATATACTATGAACTGTACACACCAAAAAACTGACAATAACCTGATATTTTCAGGTGGAATTTCATTCATTCATTCATTCATTCTCACTGTGCAATATCATTTTCCACTTGTGCAATTTTGTTAATAGTCTGTTCATTGTCAATACTGTATATACTGCTCCTATTTTTATACTTCCTTCTATTTAAATGGTTCATATTTTGTTACACTTTGTTTAGGTCTTTTTACTGTGTTAGCTGATGCATCTTGTTTTTTGCACTATCCCCTTTGCTGCTGTACACTGCAAATTTCCCCACTGCGGGACTAATAAAGGAATATCTTATCTTATCTTATCTTATTTGTGTTTTTTCCACAGTGTGATCCGTCTGATTATGCAGTACTTAAAAGAAAATAATCTGCAGCGGACTCTGGTCACCCTGCAGGAGGAGACCACCGTGTCTTTGAACACTGTGGACAGTATAGAGAGCTTTGTGGCAGACATAAACAGCGGCCACTGGGATACTGTCCTGCAAGCCATCCAGTCCCTCAAGCTGCCAGATAAGACCCTGGTAGACCTTTATGAACAGGTGAGTCTTGGATAAATTGTGGTCTACAGCTCTTCTCTTTGTCATCTTTACATTTTGATATCCTCCTGCGTCCTCAGTGCATACATAAGAATTTTGAGGTGACATATTGAGGTGAACTTTATTCACCAGCTGTTTGATTCCTTAATATTGTTTTTTATTGTCATAAAACTCACCAGTTTTGTCATCTATCTGCTCATACAGATGTTATAGTTTATTTTTTATGGGATAAAAAAAAAAGACCCAGCATTTGTTCTGCTGTTGTCGTTGCTCATGTCAACAGATCTCTCAGTGAAAAGGACCCGGTGGATCATGCCTGAAGTCATGTGTCCTCTAAATCTGAATGTCTGTGTTGTTTTCCCGACCAGGTGGTGTTGGAGCTGATCGAGTTGAGAGAGTTGGGTGCAGCCCGTTCCCTCCTCAGGCAGACCGACCCCATGATCATGCTGAAACAGACCCAGCCGGAGAGGTACATCCACCTGGAGAACCTGCTGGCCCGCTCTTACTTCGATCCCAGAGAGGTGAGTCCAAATCTAACGTGGAACAAGATGCAATCTTTGTTCATCCATCCAATCATTTTAGGATCTGTTGTTCTGGCTGCTCATTTTGCATTTGGCGTTAAAATACCAAAGACCCTTCAGCTGATTCTTCATCAGGGACACATGTTTGTATCTACGTTTTAGGCAGATCCACAGAGCAGTATTTTATATTTTATATTTTATATAAAAATGTATATATATTATATATTATATATATATATATATTTTATATTTTATATAAACTGGGTGGAACACTTTCTTATTGCAACAGGAAACACCAGATTTTGGATACATGGGGACATTAAATTAGTTCAAACCCAACAACTTCTAAAAAAAAAAAGATTCAGGATTTTCAGTGAAGATTGGTAAAAGGTAAAAATAAGCCTTAACCTTTTAGCACAAATGTATATTAAATAGGATTCTCAATCCTCAACAACAAGAGAGATAAATATAATACGACACATTATATATGCATCTGCCTTCAAAACTCATCGGTTAAATTCTAAATGTTGCATGAAGAGAACATCTGTAATATTACAGTTGTGTGAAATTTCATGATGTTTGTGTTTCTTGTTGTCCAGGCGTACCCAGACGGCAGCAGTAAGGAGAAGCGGCGGGCGGCCATCGCCCAAGCACTGGCTGGGGAGGTCAGCGTGGTGCCACCCTCTCGTCTCATGGCTCTGTTGGGACAGGTCAGTGATCTAGAAACCAGCAGCTGTGATGAGTGTCAATCCTCAATTAGAGATTCACCATTAAATAACGAATTTCTATATCGTAATCCTGATACATTTACATAGTCGTGCCTCTTAATTAATGTTCCCCATACATAAAAGTTATGCTACCATCCAAATAACATGCTGATGATGACTTTGTCTACATTCTCCTCCTTCAGTCTCTGAAGTGGCAGCAGCATCAGGGCCTCCTGCCTCCTGGTATGACTATCGATTTGTTCAGGGGTAAAGCTGCAGTTAAAGATGTAGAGGAGGAGCGCTTCCCCACCCAGCTCAGCAGACACATCAAGGTACCCACACTGTCCCAATGTATGGATCTTAAAAAGCAACATTAAAGGGCTGCTTCACTGTTCCAAATTTCGGGACTTAAACGCTTTAAGTGTTCTGACGTGACTTGTTTTTCTTCCCTGCACAGTTTGGACAGAAATCTCATGTGGAGTGTTCCCGATTCTCCCCCGATGGTCAGTACCTGGTCACTGGCTCCGTGGACGGCTTCATCGAGGTCTGGAACTTCACCACCGGCAAAATCAGAAAGGTAGCTAATGCAACATAAAGACACTTAAACCAGATGTACTGTCTGGTGTATTATAATGCTACATTTACACTTATCATTTCAAAATGACTTCTGCTGACTAGAAATAATTGTATTTATTGTGTCCTGCAGGATTTGAAGTACCAGGCTCAGGACAACTTCATGATGATGGACGATGCAGTGTTGTGTATGGGCTTCAGTCGAGACACAGAGATGTTGGCCACCGGAGCCCAGGATGGAAAGATCAAGGTAGATGAGAAACATTGCTTCTATTTCTCTCATTGATCTTGTTACTTTTACAGCTACATATAAGAAGTTCTTCCTCTGGTGCACACGAATTATAGTGCTGAATTTTTTTTGTTTTTGTTGATGAGGTGTGAAGTCAGAGATAAATGAAACTTTCTCAGGTAAACCTTTACTTCGAAACCCTGAAAATCTCCAATGTTAATGGTATAATGAAATGTAATTAAAGACAGCAGTAGTCTTCCAATATGAAATCACTTAGGTATTCCTTTTGATT
>CAKAKR010059553.1:0-10591 GCA_916700685.1 Adelosebastes latens | reverse complement strand
CCTAAATTAAGAATTTCAATATGTTGTTTCAACACAGTCTCACGGATGTTCGTGAAATAGTCACGAAATTTAATCTATTTGATTTGTGTACATAGACACGAATTTCCCTTTTTTTTGTAACAATCAGCACAACTTTCTTTCCTACGAATGTCCAGAAACATGTGACGCACATGTCAATTTCCGCCCCAGTCTTTTCAAAATAAAACTACTTAGTTAAGGTTTAGGAATAGATCAACTTGGTTAGGCTCAGGCAACAAAACCACTTAGTTATGGTTTAGGAATAGATCGACTTGGTTAGTCTTAGGCAACAAAACTACTTAGTTAAGGTTTAGGAAAAGATCGACTTGGTTAGTCTTAGGCAACAAAACCACTTAGTTAAGGTTTAGGAAAAGATTGACTTGGTTAGGCTTAGGCAACAAGCTACTTAATTAGGCTAAGGAAAAGATCGACTTGGTTAGGTTTAGGCAACAAAACTACTTAGTTAGGTTTAGGAATAGATCGACTTGGTTAGGCTTAGGCAACAAGCTACTTAGTTAGGTTTAGGAAAAGATCGCGGTTTGGGTTAAAATAACTCTGGAAGTAACTTCAGCGTGAAAGTTGCATGACAAATAAATCAACTTTGACTTCACACAGAACACAAACACCGGTGTCCTGGGCAAAGGTCTTGTATTTTTTGACCCACCCATCCACCTCGACCTCCTCCCTACACAGCGTTCGCCGCTCTCTATATTTCCCCGTTGACATATACAAGGATTACATACGTATTGATTTCATGCTACCATCACGAAAAAATGTAAAATTCGTGTCTATGTAAACGAATCAATACATTAAATTCTGTGACTATTTCAGGCACTGCTGTGAAACTGAGCTGGTTATTTCCATGGTCTGGTAAAGTTCAAACAATATTAGTGAACTTGAGCTGCTCTCTCTCAAAGCCAGAAACCAGAGAAGTAAGTCTTAAACTTGTGATGTCATCAAGTATAAAGTCTGGAGCTGCTCCGTAGACAATGAATGGGAGACATTGAATATGTGTTTTCTTTTTTATACCCAAATGAGCTTTATTCTATTGTAGAGTTCTCAGTTGTGAAACAGAAAATGTTCCCATCTCAGAACATTCCCCTGAGCGCTCTCAGTGTCATCTGTTAACATCTTCCCCAATTCATTGCAGTTCCACACTTTATACCCGATGACATCACAAGTTGAATTTTAGCCCTGTTTTTTTGGATTTGGGAGAGAGTTGTTAATGTTTACTAATATTTTTTGGACTGTCTTAGACCATAGGAATAACATATAGGAATTTTGAAAATGGCCATAGTTCCCCTTTAATGGACAGTTTTCTTTGGTTTAAAGGGCCCAGTTTTTATTTTTCATATCCATGTAAATGTTGCATTAGTTTTACTATTTATAGGCAAACAAAACGTTGCAGTTTACGGAATACAATTATATTCAGTGTTGTCGTGTTCATGGTTTATTGCACTCAAAACTTAGCTCCTTCCGAACCAAGAGGGAGGTGTACTCACCCAGGAGTGGGTTACATATGGGAACGTTTTTTGGATTTGGGAGAGACTTGTTCATGTTTACTAATATTTTTGGACTGTCTTAGACCATAGGAATAACATGTATGAATTTTGGGCGTAATGGGCATAGTTCCCCTTTAAGTTAAAGTACCAGTACAACACATTAAAAATACTTTTATTATAATTATTTTATCAGACATTATTAGATTGGTAAGGATGCATTCATGTGTGGATGCACTGATACCGGATCGGATATTGGGTCGATACTGACTCATAGCTGGATCGGGTATCGGTGACAACGGGGCCGATCTATTCAGTTCAATTCTATATTTATAGAGCCCACTATACACATTATAATCCTGGAATTTCATTTCTGTTTAGGTTTCGACCAATTTGTTGCTGCATTGACACTTGAATTGTAATTCTGATTAATTTTGGAGATTTTTTTTACCAAGTTGCTAATGTATGATTTAGTATTTGAATAATAAATAACAATACAGTACATTTATATCTATGTGTTTATTTGTTAAATTTTATTTTATGAAATTTAGGAAAAGCAATGCTTAAGCAGTCACTTCCACACAGTGAAGCATACAGCTTATTAATGTAACACTGACATCGGAAAGGTGCTCGGTATCGGCCACCCGGAGACCGTGTATCGTATCGGTATCAGGACTGGTGCATCCCTAGTGTAAACAGCATTTTAACTGCTGTAGCTGGGTGAGGTGCAGCTAGTTTAGTTTAGTCCAGTGGTTACCAATAGGGGTCAGGCCCTCTTTGAAGGTCACAAGATAAATCTGTGGGGGCAGTGAGATGATTAAAGAAGAAGAAACTTGCCAAACACATTCATATATATATATATATATATATATATATATTTAATTTTCTCTAAACGTCGCTTTTTTTGTAATATATTAGATACTTTTGCCTCTTTGGTGGAACTGGAATATTTCCTTCTGAAAATTAGTGAAGTATAGAGTATGGAGTAATCCTCAAAATTGCACTAACGTACAACAAATGGCTTTTTGTAGCTACTTAGTGTATTGAGCAGCAGTATTCCCACAACAACAGTCTGACTCCATGATGGGACTCCACTTAACTTTTAGAGGTCAGATAATTGTAATGATTTCCTTACATTCATGTCAGTAAATGTGACCAAAACTAAAGGGAATGTGGTATGATAAAAGGAATAGCTGATGCTACACAGAAGACTCAATTATAAAGTTTCAGTTATTCTCCGTTATATTCAGTACCATATGGCCTATATACATCCTGGACTATAATAAACCTAATATGGTCTAATAAAACTAAAATAAAAAATAAACCCCATTTATAGCCTACACCCTACTAAATTATGTGAAAAAAAATAAAATGAAAAATATATATATTTTTTATATGTAATATTTCCACTGAGATAACTTCATCCCACATTATTGTCTGTCTCTGTGGCGGTGCTAATGGTGAGGTTTAATTTGAAAGCAGGCCTCAGTTCGGGATTTCCACCGCAGATGAGTCCTATAATGACCGAGCTGAGAGAAATTACAGCGCCCGAGCCTCTCTGACAAAATCACAAGTTTCTCTCGAAGGACGATGTTTGTTGTAATTGTCCCTCATGTGGGACCACAGGCGGTGCCCTCAGTGTGTGTGTGTGTGTGTGTGTGTTGTACTCTGCTACTTCTTAATTTTTCATTTTGAACACAAAAAAAAGAAAGAAAAATAAAAGAGACATAAATAGAACAATAAGACGTTTTTTTTTTGTTTTTTTTTAAATGGAGTCTAAGTGTGTGTTCAATAAAATATAATTCGGATAATAAGGTCTGCGGCCTTTCAACAGCGGCTTATGAAGAGACTTTGGTCTGATCCGCCTTATTTTGCCTTTGGCAAGCAGCGAGAATTTGATTTTTGGAAAGACGCTGCGTTTCATGAGCCAACTGTTTTTTTTTGTTTTTTTTTATGAAATCATGCATGGTTGATTTCTAAATAGACATTCTTGCAGTCTACTGTCTGTTTATCAAATATGACGGCAAAAATTATATTTATTTTTTATTTGTTTTACGCGAGAAAAAATATTGTATAGTCAGATCTCCTGCACCTAAAGAGCGCCTTTAGACCCATTTATTTATTTGTGGTATAATGATGCAGACTCAACGGCCCCCAGTAATCCTTCACCTCCTCATACATGAAATAACTGTTGCTAACAAATGTATTAATGTAACAAGAGGTAAAACACTAACGGTCTAGCACTTAGCAGCCTTTATTTTATTTCAATCATGTTTTTATTATTATGATTATTTATGTATTGTTTAATCTATTTAGTCAGTGAGTCAGTTATTGAAATTGAATAATCCGACGGTCAGTGAATGTAGATATTAATGTCCACAATTGAACTCGTGCTGAATCCTATTAGAACGGTTCAACCGGCTCTGCTGCTGTCCCTCTGTCCATGCTGTCCCTCTGTCTCTGCTGTCCATGCTGTCCATGCTCATTGTGAGTAGCGTGATTCGCGTGACAAGGCTAGGCGCGGCAGCCAATGAGCGCGCTGAGCGAGCTGAGTGGAGGCAGAGGGTGCAGCGTGCAGGCGCACAGTGCTCCGTGAGGAAGAGGAGGAAGAGGAGGATCACACACACTCCGCTGCTCTCTAACGCCTCCTCACTACACAACACTACACGGGACCAGACCAGCACCCGGCTGCTTGTTCTGGAGGATAGAAGACGGACAATTACCGAGTGCAAGGATATATATATATATATATTTATATTAAATTCAGCTTTTTTTTTGGTCGGAAGTCGGTGTTTATTTGATCCGGTGTGTCTCGGTGCTCGTCTAGTCCGTCCAGCCCGTCTCTAGTCCGTCTCTATGGCGTGTCTGGACCGCTGAGCTGGGGGATGTAGCGGAGGGCAAACTCACCTACAGCCGCTTTATTTAATTACATTTATTTAATAGAAGATAAATTACATATTTAATAAGCCGCTGTTGTTTTAATCGGAGCTGAAACTCTTCTGTGAAAGTGTCTGGAGCTGTTGAACTTATTGATGGTGGGTTCCTTAATGATGACCCCGGTCCGGAGGTCGTAGCCGACACGTCTGATTTCCCGCCACACCACCGGCCCCTCAGCCCAATGATGACTATGAGCTCTCTATCGGACTCTCTGGTCCCGCCTGACCCGTCCAAGTCGGCGTTTCTGGAGTTCGGCGGCCACGGCTACCCGGGCCACCAGCAGCCGTCCCCCGGGCTGGCCCACAACCACTACCCGGTCCACGGGCTGCACGCCGTTGGCCCGTCGCAGCACGACGGGCCTTTCTCCTCCGGGGCGTCCTCGTACGGTCGCCCGCTCGGCTACCCGCCCTACCACGGTACCGTGAGCGCGCACCACCCCGGGGCTTACCTGCCCTATCAGCACGGGGGGCACGGGGGCGCGCTGGGACACACCAGGCTGGAGGAGGCGGGTGAGTCTGCACGGGACATATTTAGTCAAACATATTCATGTGTCTACTGTTCCTTTGCATGTTCAGTGTTGCTCTTGTCACTAAATATTCACCATGTGCCTCACAATGACATTAGCATCGCTAATTTAATTAAGAAAAGTCCAAAAAGAAAAGAAATAGCTCTTAGCCAATCGAAAGCTTTTGTTTAATTGGGTCGTGACTTATTAGATTATTAATGGTAAAAGTATATCTTTTTAATTCGTGATTCATTGTGTCGTCTTGAATAAAATAACAATGTAACGGCCCAAGTCCAAATGATGTCGCTTGTAGCCTACAGTCATAGAGGGAATTAAATGCAACACGATATCATTTAAGGGAAATCTCAGGAGGGGGGGATTTTATTCTTCACAGATGTTTCATTTTGGTCAATGTAACAAAAAAAAAAAAAACATAAAAATGAACCACATGGAGCACAATAATGTGCTCCCCACACAGCTCGGCCACAGCGTCATGTTCAGTGTACTTTGGGGTTGGACGGGAGATGAGTTTAAGGCCCGCTCAGACTGTGGGACTGTCCACAAGAAGCAGCCGACACCGGGCCTGTGGTGAGCTGCAGCCTCTCCAAACCCCAACCCTCAACCCATCAGCTCCCAAACAACATAGAGAACATCCACCCGGTCTCTTCTTCCTAAGCACACACCGAGAGGCCTGCAATACTACTACTACTACTACTAATAATAATAATAATAATAATAATAATATGTCCATTACCACTTTCAAACCGGACAAGATTACCAGAAATAATTGTAAATTCGATTAAAACTAAATGTTAATTGAACCAAAAATATTTCCTGTGTTTTATAGATTTTTATTTCTTTCAAAATAAAATACCACAAATTTAATAATCAATTAAAAAAATAAATAACAATATTTTTTTTGGTTGTCATATTTATAAAACCCTGATCTACAAGGCCCGTTAGGGATAATTATGACTTAAAGCAAATTCACTGCCGACCACTTAAAATATACACTGTAGACAGTAGCTGTTGTATCTGATAGCTTATGTCTTTAAAAAAAAAGTTACACTGCTTCAATGCAAAAATATAAATTTTATATGATCCACTCATTTGATAAGATCCCTCATTGCTCTGATATTTGGTAATGAAGAGCAATCTGCACCGTACTGCAGCGTGAAGTGGCTGCTTGTCAATCGTCATATATGTTACATTATTGTTAATAGATGGAGAGACTGATCACCTACTAATGATTATACAGGTCCTTATATACACATTCAATTAAAGAATATAAAAGAAATACTTGACCACAAACACATCTTGGTTTTTCTGTCAAAACTTTCTCTTTCTTCTTCTTCTACTCCACATGCATGGTATCCGTTTTTCAGCCCAAACTCAGCTATAAGTCTGACTTCTCATTTTGTCAATTTCAAATAGTATAGTAATAATAGTATAAGACAAAATCAAATGTCAAAGGTGCCAATAAAAATTAACAAATTAATTACTGTAATTACTCTAAATATAATTATAGAAGAGTTCAAGTTTGTTAAAAAAAAAATAGTGTTTCACTATTTATAAATAGAAATACAGCAGAAAAAATGTAAGAAATTAAACTATAATACAGTCTATTTAAATGTAAAGTGATTTTCATTGAACTTCTGTGTACGCCTGTAAATCATTGAACATATTGATAATTCAATTTTAATTAAAATTTCTGTCAAAACATTTTATGGTCGACAGATATAAATGAGATACTAGGTGGGAAAAAAAGCCCCACATTAGCACTTTCTACTCTACATGATATATAAATAGTGATGTTACTATAAATAAAACACCAGCTCAAGAAACACACTTAATATTTCTTTATCACCTTTATTTCACAATCTTATGAAAATTGATTATAAACATAATTTTGAACTGATGACATATTTTAGAATGACGCAATACTTCTGTCAGCAGTGAAACGGGGTTAAATACAAAGGATTTTTATATTCTCTGTGACTGGTGTTGACCGTACACCAGCGCTCCCAATTCCCAATTAAGTCTAATTAAATGTCACTTATTGGGAGTTTTATAACAGTTTGTTCATATGAGGTCAAACTGGGAGTCAGAACTCTCCGATGTCCAACTGACCTCCAACATAAGTAACGTCACCTCTGGTATAACATACTGTATGTTGGTGATTCTCAGAGTGGAGTCCGTGGCACTCTGTTGGGGGGGAGGTACGTAAAATAATTTGCTATAAAATTGTGCTGTATCATTAAAAAGTGCATATCTGCATGGGGACCATTTGCGCCAATTAAACAAGCACATTGTGTCCATTACTCCCATCAACGTTAGCTTTGGGCAAATAGAAAGATAGGATTGTGACACGCAGCAATAAGTTCATTATTTTACTGAAAGTCAGCTTTAGACTGGTAAGTTTAAATATCTGGATTTATTAGGACTACGTCAGTCTTGCTACTGTTCTGAATTTTCTGAATGCTTTTAAGATCAATTACCTACTTACTTACTGAAATGTAGGCTATAAATGCTGTCAAGTTGAGTCCAAATGCAATTTGAATAAAATCACCCTCTGTTTAAAAGTATTTTTTTTAAAGTGGTATTAACATTCAATAACATTGCAAATTTCCCTGCTGTGGGACTAATAAAGGATTATCTCATCTTATCTTAACATGATTCAAAATGTGTTTCTGTTTATCACTATCAAACAGGTCTTTACGTTAAAACGTTTTAGAATACAAATAGTTCCAATAGTATCTAAGAGTACAAATGGTAGCAAGCATATGCTTAATCTGTGTTATGATTAAAAGGGGGTCCTTGGAAAATGTTCTCCCTTGTAAGGGGTCCCTGGCCCCAAAAAGTTTGAGAACCCCTGCTGTATATAATACTATGTATTTGTTCACACATAGCCCGTATAACATAGAAACATGACCCTTATTTTGGTGTACTAACAATGCCTTATGGTTAACTCTGCATTTTCTCTCAAGGGGTCACCACTTCATTATGTTTCAACACATCGGGTCTTAATAAGGTTACAAATAGAAAAAAAAAAAACATTTTAAAGGGCGAAATATTGTACAATCTTATTATTATTTTTACACATACAGCAGTGTAGCCGGTGGGACCCCAAACAATAAAGCCAACAAAACACAAATTGTGCCCGTTGGAAATTTACACCCCTATTATAAGTTTTCTTTTAAAAAAGTGTCCATCTCGAAGTTGCCCCTTCTCTCCTCCGGTGTTGATGCACTTCAGCGCGGCGCTGCCGTCCCTCCCGGCTGCCTGAGCGGCGGCTCAGTTACAGGATCCGAGCGTCTTGTGGGGCCTCGGCTTGTCCACAGCTGTTCTCTCCTGCCACTGCAGGCTATAAGCTCATGTCATAACAAAGATCAGCGTGGGCGAACATACACAGTTGTTTAGCTATCTCGAGAAGAAAAAAAAACTAAAATGAAAAAAAGCTGCACATAAAGCAGACTGCTATGGAGAGGACAAAGAGGAGTCTTCTTTTTTACCTGCATCCATTATCATATAGTCGTTACTCTCATTGTACTATATTCATAAAACTGAATAGAACTGAAAAGTTCATAGCAGTCTGGTCTTATGGTAAATCCACCAACATATGCTCTCTAGGGCTGGGCAATATGACGATATAAAAATGTCTACCATATTTATTTTTCTATATATTGTGATATAGGCTGGACCTATATTTATGTATTTTTTCTCTATAATTTCACTACGTTCATTTTGCACTCAAGTTCTTCAAATGAGAAAACACTCAATACTTTTCGTTTGTCAAGTATTTAATTCACACTGGAGTAAACAAAAATAGGCTTTACCATGTGGTTCTTTCATACAGACTATTTATTTATTGAATAACCAGAAAACTATATGCTATATTGTGATATATATCGTGATCAAGATATGAAATGACCTATATTGTGATAGAAGATTTTGGTTTATATGCATTCAGCCCTAATGTTCTCACAGAATTATTTTGTAGCACACAATATTACAAATTGAAAAACCTTTTCTTTTGAAACATTATTGCAAATTCATATTTTAGTCCACTGCTGCTGCCACAATTGTTTTCCCCATTTTGTGGCTAAATTCTGAATGGTTAAGGTCAGGTTAAATTGCTTTACTGTAATAACAAATGGTTGAGCGTATACATGGTCTATTTTTTAAATGCAGACATACACATTTTTTGTGAAATAAACGCTGAATGTGTTGCTGTTTACACTCCACCAGAGGAATGAATTTCTGTTTTTACTTTTATATCTACATTTTACTTTCCTTAGCTTTTTTTTGTGGGATAGAAATGCTGATCAAAAGCACACAATGAGGAAAAAAAGGCACAAAAAGCCTACACAAGCTTTCCTTTAACAAAGCTAAAATAATAAGTCAAAAAAAGAGTTAAAGATATTAAAAAAGCAGGACCGAATTTGTATCTTCCATAACATTTCACGAGCATAAAGGGGTTGGGTGTCTTGTTGGCGGACATGTAAGATGAATCACGGCGACTGATCTTTTGTGGGACGGTGTCTGTAACGCTCAGGAGAAAAATTCTGTCCCCACAGAGATCCCTGTGTTGATATTTATCTCGCAAATTTTGCTCTCCTCTAGAACACGAGAAGCCAACGACGGTGATCGAGAACGGGGAGGTGAGGCTGAACGGGAAGGGGAAGAAGATCAGGAAGCCTCGGACCATTTACTCCAGCCTGCAGCTCCAGGCCCTCAACCAGCGCTTCCAGCAGACCCAGTACCTCGCCCTGCCCGAGAGGGCCGACCTGGCGGCCAAACTGGGCCTGACGCAGACCCAGGTACTCTTATTTTAGCTTCTTTAAATTTCAAGATGATATATGGAAGTTAAAAAAAAAAAATCCTTACGAAGGGAAGCACAAAAAGACTGAAAATTAAGAAATATTTACACTCATATGAGGGAAAAAAAAAACGTTATATAGCTGAAGGTAAAAGCATTAATATCTGTGATGACAGGAGTCGGAAACGTTTCTAATATGAACAAAGTGTTGGCTAATTTCTCTAATTGAGGGCGTATGTGCATCATCTCACCCTAACATCTAAAGTATACATGACATACTGCTGTGAGGGAGTTGCCCCTCGCTGGAATGCATGACAACAACATAGGTTAATATTGATGCATGTAGTTGTTTTTTTTAATGGAAAATACCCCCCAAAAAAAGAAAAATGAAATGAAATCAGATTTATTCTAGGATCCGAATCCATCATATCTTTGATTTGATTTATAGTGTTCATTAGTTTACAGTAAAAGGCCATTAATGCTGATGTTGTAAAAGCCCAAACAGGCATTGTTACATTCTTGTTAACCGGTGTTACTGCATGTTCCTCTAATTAGATCCTGACAGGTACAGTACTTTCATATACTGCAGTGTCATGCAAAGTTTCGTCATCGATTGTTTGTTAGGACATGAAACTCATGACAACAAAACAAGATAAAACAAAAAGATCAGACATGCACACGCGTGTGTGTGTGTGTGTGTGTGTGTGTGTGTGTGTGTGTGTGTGTGTGTGTGTGTGTGTGTGTTTGTTCATGGTCTGCTCCAGCCGGTGGGCGGTGGTTAGTTATGACTCGACTGTTTTCAACATGGCTGCC